>JAEQML010065249.1:0-21194 GCA_016904865.1 Pissodes strobi | reverse complement strand
GACAGAATAAGCAAATCGAGCGATAAGTTCGGAGGTCGTCTGGCGTGAAAAACGTATTCAATGTATTTTTCTATTATCATTTAATTTCGTTATTAATAAATAAGTTTGATATTATCGGTGCCTAAGTTTTTAAATCTAAAGTGTTAATATTGCAGCGGCGGGATCTGAAATCACGTTATCGAATTACCTACCTAACTTTTTTTTGACAATGAATGTGTTTTTTTTCGGACAGTTAATGATTAATACGTGCAACAGTGTTTGTGTCACTATGGATTATATGTACAACGCTAATTGAATTGTATGTATTGTTTAAATTTTTCTACAAGAAAAGGGTTTAGATATTAGGTATTGATTAACGTATAATATCAATACAAAGAGACTCATAATCTGAGTCATACAGTATTTTTTTATGTACTTACTTACGTGTGGCTAAAGTGAATTGCCGTACTCCATACATTCTTATGTTTATTAATTTTCTGGTTAACGTATAATACCAGCTCCCTGTCTTTTTTGCATTATGTCTAGAATTAGATTTTCTTTTGTGTTTATGTTTATGTTTTTTCTGGTTAACGTATAATACCACCTCCCAGTTTTTTGTGGGTATTACGTCTAGCATTAGATTTTCTTTTGTGTTTATGTTTATGGATCTGGTTAACGATAATACTAGTTCAATATATTGTTATTTATTGTCTTTTACGGCTTAATGTATAATAGCCGACCTATTTTTTTGTGTTGGATATTTTAAAGACAATTTTTGTTTAAAACTTAGCGTTGTGGTGATTTTTTTAAGACTAGTTGATTGTATTATTTAAAACCATGGATTCAGATTCCAGTGTGTCAGATAGCTATGATTACAAGCGTAGTAAAAAGAATTCAAAAAAAGAAAACTAAAAATTCAAAAAGAACTAATAAACCTGCTGAAGATAAAGCGGAAAAGGAAACGCCAAATATTACTGTGCGTTCACAAGTGCATGTACCAGTTCAGAGTGGTGATGATATGGCAACTACATCAATGCGATCAGCTACTCCTCCTACTGCTTTAGTCGATATGACAGTCCTTAATGTACCTGAAGAACGAACTGATACTGTGACCCGATTAGAAAAATTAGTCGAAAGGCTTATAGAAAACCAAATATCACAACCTCGAGTACAACCAGCAAAATTACTTTTCGATCCCAAAAGTATCCCTGAATTCGAGCCTGGAAATCCAAACCTTAGTATATCTAAATGGATAGAAAAAATCGAGCAGCTGGCAACTATTAATAGTTGGGATGAGAAACTCGTGATCTACCATATGCAAAGTCGATTAGTGGGACTTTCACGGCTATGGTATGACAACTTGAACAATTATAACTTAAACTGGGAAGAGTGGAAGGCACTGCTTAGTAAAAGTTTTCCGGATCACCAAGATTTTGCTACCACACTAAAGAATATGTTAAACAGAGTCAAACTGACCAGTGAATCATGGGAAAAGTATTATTTCGACAAGGCCAATCTTTTGAGCGCTTGTGAAATTACAGGAAAGAAAGCCGTGTCTTGCCTCATAGATGGTATATTAGATCCTTCAGTTCAAGCAGGTGCCAGAGCTGGAAGGTACAAGGCCCCGGACGAGCTCTATGGCGAATCTATCTACCCTGAGATCGGAGAGAACTACCTATTCATCCGATTTGCATACTAGGATTTAGTTGTCCCATGGAACGCAGTACTCACGGCCTATGGCGTTGCAGCTGATTTCGCCTTCTTCTAGTTCATCTCGACCTTATTATGGAAAAAGGACATTTAAATCAGATTTCAACAAAAAAGGATCGGACGAACCAGCACAAAAGCGGAATAAATTTGGCGAAAAACAAACAGTGAAATGCTACAATTGCCGGGAAGAAGGACACATTTCGCCAGACTGTCCGAAACCAAAGATGCATTGCACCAACTGCAAACGTTTAGGACATCGTGCGAATGACTGCAAACGTAAAAGCAGAGACGTAAGAAACAATATTGTGTCTAGCCTTTCCTCATCAAGCCGTCAATACTTTTTCGATTGTATTTTGCATGACATACCGACGCGAGCATATTTAGACACCGGATGTGAAGCTGTATTGATAAAGGAAAGTTTAGCAAAGAAAGCTAAGCTTAATGTCACTCCGAGTAAGTTGGTGGTAAAAGGTTATGGTGTTAGTATAATTCCCGTTGTTGGAGAAGGACAAACGTCAATCCATATCGACAAAGTAGAGACCGATGTGGATTACTTAGTGGTACCTGATCACGTGCAATCCATACCAGTTATAGTAGGACAAACCTTGTTGAATAAACCTCAAATTATGGTATTAGTATCTGGAAAAAATGCACGTTATTCCCACGAAAAGTGATTGTTTTAACTCGCCGGAACTTCCATTTAGAAAAATTCCATTATGGGCAGAAGAAGATGTATTCCATCAAGACATATAGCAGTTATTCAGGTGACGTCACAGGGTAAGACCAGTGAGGATGTCTACGTTCCTGGTGGGCTACGAAGCAAACCCGGAAGAGAATTTTACATTGATGGGTGTGTCACAAAGGGTGAGCAGGGCCTCATAACTGTAACCAACTTGTCCAAGCCAGAACTAAAGGTCAGTAAAAATCAATTATTAGTCCGATCAATTAACTGTTTTGAAGAGCTAACGTGTAGTCACATAAATGTTATGTGCAGTCAAGTTAGTGAAAGCCAAACACTTTTTAGTGCTCAGGATATACATTACAATGATAAGTTATCTTCAGAACAGGTAACTGAATTGGTTACTTTATTGAACGAATTTCGATTATGTTTTGCTCAAACTACAAAAGAGTTAGGTAATTAGGTATTTTGAAAATGTCTATAAAATTAACCGATGATAAGCCAATCGTGTATAGGCCATATCGTTTATCACACAGCGAAAGAAAAGTTGTGAGGGATATCGTTAATGACCTTTTGGAAAACAATATTATTAGGGAGTCAAATTCGCCATATGCAAGCCCAGTTCTCTTAGTCAAAAAGAAAAATGGCGAACAGAGAATGGTAGTAGATTATCGTGGGCTAAATTCTAAAACGATTAAGGACCAATTTCCACTTCCTCGAGTGGATGACTTCCTCGAGAAACTGAAAAATTGTTATTTTTTTACGAGTTTGGATTTAGCTAGCGGTTACCATCAGATTGAAATGGATCCGGAATCAATACCAAAAACTGCATTCGTGACGCCGGATGGACATTACGAATATGTCCGAATGCCTTTCGGTGTAACTAATGGTCCAGCGGTATTCCAAAGGACAATAAATGTAGTTTTGGGTAATATGAGATGGCCTATATGGACGATGTTTGTTACCAGCTCAAAGTTTCCAAGAGGGTCTCGATTATCTCAGAAAAGTACTAGGCGCATTAACTAAAGCAGGTCTTACATTACGTTTATCTAAATGCCATTTTTTTATGTCAAGAGTGGAATACCTTGGTCACGAAATAAGTAAAGATGGCATACAGTCCGGTAAAAGAAACACCGACGCAGTATCCAAGTTCCCTGTGCCAAGGGACGTGCACACAGTTAGGCAATTTCTAGGTTTATCTAGTTATTTCAGAAAGTATATAAAGGATTTTGCTTTGATTGCAAGACCCCCAACCACCTTAACGAAAAAAGGTGTTGCATTCGTCTGGTCAAGTGAACAACAAAGTGCTTTTAATAAGCTTAAAGAAAAGCTTGTATCAAGACCAGTCTTAGCAATTTATGATCCAGACTTGCAAACCCAAGTTCACTGGGATGCTTCACAATGGGGTATAGGTGGTATCCTTCTTCAGAAACAACCAGATGACTCTATTTTGCCATGCATGTACTTTTCTAGACAAACGACAAAAGAAGAGCAACGGTACCACTCTTACGAATTAGAGACCCTAGCTGTGGTAAACTCCTTAAAACAATTTAGGATTTATTTGATCGGAATAAAATTCAAGGTGGTTACCGATTATAATGCCTTCAGAACAACTCGAACGAAAAGAGATTTAATACCAAGAATTGGAAGATGGTGGCTCTCCATTCAAGAATTCTCATTTGATGTTGAATATCGGCCTGGCCTTAAGATGTCACACGTGGACGCTCTTAGCAGAAGCCCCGTTTTTCCACCAGATTGCTAAGAAACATCAACCATTACAGTTAGCGTGGTGAACATCGAGCATGAAGATTGGGTGCTTACTGCGCAGCTCCCAGATAACAGATGTGCTTACATTTTAGATACAGATTACAGAAAACACCCGAAGACATTGAAGATAAAGTGTGGCAAGTTTAACTGGAACAGCGGAAAGAATGCGGACAAAAAATTGGCGATGTTGTCGAGTAACTTTACTATTTTTTGAGAATTAATATTTATACCTATTATTTAGATAAACACATAATTTAATATACTCATTAACTTATTGAAAATAAAAAGTAATATCCAAACTGGAACTTTAATTCATAATCTATTTTACACATTATCAATTTAAATAAATTTGCGACATTTATATCTATTTGCCCGATACATCCGGTAACAGGTGCGTCAAGTTCTCCTCGTCCTCGTGACAAAGTGCATCAAGGCGATTGGCTTGAAGCCATTTTTCCTTTCTTTGCTCCTCAAACGTCGCTGTTCCAAATAAGTTTGCCACACTTTAAAAAAATTCATGAGGAGTACTGTCAGGTCAATAATAGATTATATCGAAAAACGAAAACAGGAAATAAATGGGTTGTCCCAAAAGGAGCCAAAAGACAAATTTTAATGCACTTCCACGACGGTGGCGGACATTTAGCTTTCGATAAGACATTGCCAGCTACTTCCAAGTCCTACTGGTTTCCAGACATGCGAAGGTATACAAAGAAGTATATATCATGTTGTTTGGATTGCTTGTACAATAAAGAACCGGGTGGAAAGCAGCCAGGTTTCTTACATCCGATCAAAAAGGTCGCCGAACCCTTTGATACATTACACATTGACCATTTAGGTCAATTTGTTAAATCGAAAAGAAAAAACTCTTATCTTATAGTCATTGTCGACTCTTTCACAAAATTTGTATTTATGAAAGCTGTGCAGTCCACAAAGACTATTCCGGTGCTTCATTTTCTTGATGAGGTTATTGCAAATTTCGGAGTGCCACGAAGAATCATCAGTGACCGAGGCTCCTGCTATACCGCAAAGAAATTTGAAGGATATTGTAAAAATTTAAATATTAAACATGTTCTAAATGCAACAGCCACTCCGAGAGCGAATGGACAGGTAGAGAGGTATAACCGAACGATTTTAGCCTCGTTGTCTGCTTCATTGAATGAAGAAGACCGACGGGATGAACAGGTTCAAAAGGTACGATGGGGCCTGAATACCGGTGTAAACTCCTCTACTGGAAAATCCCCTTATGAACTGCTTTTTGGGTATTCTCCACGAGGTTTAGCTAATGCGTTGTTAGCTAATGAGGTCGTAGAGCCCAACTACGATGATAATTTGGGTACAACAAGAGAGAAAGTAAGCCAAAAAATATAAACCGCCCAGAGTAAAAGTAAAGCTCTATATGATTCACGACATCATCGCGGTAAAGTATATAATCCTGGCGAATACGTGCTCGTCAGAAGTTTACAGGCAAATAATCAAGGACAAAACAAAAAACTTCTGCCCAAATATAGCGGTACATATGTAATAACCAAGGTCCTTGATAACGATCGATTTGTAATTGAAGACGTGAAGGGCACGATAAGATCGCAAAAGAAATACAAAGGGATCGTATCATTAGTCAAACTTAAGCCCTATAATATAGCAGTAAGCTCCGAATCTGAAGCAGATTCGCCACAAAGTAAAGTGGAATAAGGCGGTGCAGTTTTGCATTTTCCGTCGCCTCAGAATGCAGCTGAGCAGGTTACTTGCCTTCTTTGTTTTGTTAATGAAAAAAAAAACCTAATTATACGTCAAAATTAAAGTGTTTTGTTGCGGAAATGGCGTAACACCATGAACGAGCACGGTCTTGGTTGATTCGCGATATATACTAAAATTGTGCTCGGTCGAGGAAAAAAAAAAGAGGCAAGATGTACTGCGAAAATTCTGATGGCTGGTGGGAAGGAGTAAGTTTGCATAAGGCTTTGAGCAGATAAATATAGAAGCTAGCTAGCATCAAACAAACACATACATAAATAAATAATACGATCAAAGATTTATATTAGGGAATAAAAGGAAATGCAAGTATCACGTAAATAAACGCAAGTATCACCAGTAGCGTGCCGTGGGTATAAGGGCGGGAGGGGCGAGCTATTTCGAGGGCGCCGAATGATGAGCCATTTGCAGTTTGCATTAGGAGGCTGAGGCGGGTTAGATAGAGGCGGGGGGCATTCGCCCCCCCCTGGCCCCCTATACGGCACGCTACTGAGTATCACGTAAATGCTTGTCCAGATGTAAGTACTTATTACAGATTAAAACTTTACGCAACGAAAGCGTAAGACAAAGCCGATATAAAGAAAAACTCTTTACGCCTAAGGGGCTGATAAGATTCAGTAAAAAAAAAAACAAAAAGAGAATGGTTAACATATTGCAAAAAGAACTACGATGTTTCTTTTGAATTACTGAGCGTTATCTTTCTTTTAAAGGTAAAAGAAAATTAGGAACTACCACGAGGACGTGGAGTAGGTAGCGTGGCCGAACTGTTATCAATTCTTTTTGCTAAGCTTGACAAAAAGAACACCTGTAAGAAATATCACCGAATGCGAAGAGACGTAATACTTCGAAGCAGACAGAATAAGAAAATCGAGCGATAAGTTCGGAGGTCGTCTGGCGTGAAAAACGTATTCAATGTATTTTTCTATTATCATTTAATTTTGTTATTAATAAATAAGTTTGATATTATCGGTGCCTAAGTTTTTAAATCTAAAGTGTTAATATGTATTTGCATCCTTTCAAATCGTAGTGAACTCTAAGATCTAGACAGCGAACAGGTTTCTCATGAATACAGATGCCAGTATATTTTTGTTGAACCATTCGACTAAATCACCTTTCTTTGGTAGATCCATTTGATCTAATTCAAATGATATTTGCTTCTTTCCAACATTAAAGCGTACGTAGATCGTAATCTTTATGATATCCAGTGTCAAGCTATTTGCAAATTTAAGCTAAAAGACTTTTTAATTCCTCACGAAAGCAGTTTAAAAGTCGTTCTCGTACATCGGCCTTATATGTTTGGTGCGACGGATTCTTAATTTGATCTTCAACAGCTTGTTTTAATGCCTCATAACACGCTCGTTCTCTAAAACCATAATTTTCATCATAGCAGGTAAAACAACATGTTTTAAAATCATAATCGGGGCAGCCTTTTCGGTCCTTGTAATATTTACTACCAACTCGATATCCTTTTCCAACGTCACATATTTCACACAGTTCCTTAATATCTGGCGTGCATTCAGAGCCATTCAAGCCCTCCCCCAAAAACACTCTTTAGACATGACTGTTTTTCTCGACAGCTAAGACAAGCTAATGAAATACCTGTCAGATATTTGATTAAGTAGGTAATGTTTTCTCTTTCAGATTGATTGGGATATTTTCTTCGATTTAATCTAATAGCGGGTTTTTAAGTATTTATTATAATCGACATACATAAATCGTTAATGCTGAACTGTAGTCTATACCCTAATATATAAAATAAACATGATAATTCTAAATTTGCAAAGTGCTCTACACAGATACCGATTCGCTTATATATAAATAAAAAATACCAATATTTACGATGTTATGCGGACAGACTGTTCTCAATATTTTGATACTTCAGACTATCCAATTGATAATATCTATAACATTCTAGAAGTGAATAAAAAAGTTTTGGGTATAATGAAGGACGAGAACAATGGTAGGATAATGACTCATTTCATCGGACTACGTTCAAAAATGTACGCTACCAAAGTATATTTCACTGCTGAAGAAATAGAAAGTGCTAGGCTTAAATTAGAGGGTGAAGGAAAGGAGCGTGAGGAGATCCAAACGATCCTGAACAATAAAGGCCTAACGAAAAAAGTCAAGGGCATTAAAAAATTTGTTATTAGCAACAAAATTACGTTTGAAGACTATGTTGAATGTCTTGAAACTTTCACGGTGAAAAGGATTTCTCAAAATTTGATTATATCTAAAAATCATGATATTCACGCAATGAAACAAACTAAAATAGGTTTAAGTCCTCATGATGAGAAAAGAAAGATCTCAAAAATTTCAGTAAACACATTTCCTTGGGGGCATTATTCAATAATCGAAGTTGACTAATAGCGGAGTAAAAAACCGGGCAAAAGTCGCTCCCTTTCGATAATTTTTTTTTACGTTAGAACAAAGTGATATATATTGCATTTCATTAGATAGGCCATTGTTCATTAGAAATCATAAAATACGACCTTTTTTTCCGGTCCCGATTTTTTTATTAACAAAAAACTGTGAAAACTTGTATTTTTTTAAATCATGTTTTTTTTTTATTTTGCCTCTTTAATATCTACTTACCTAATAGAGCTATCGACATAATTTTTTTTTGTTTTAAAACACACACTTTGGAGCTTCTTTCCAATTCTAAAAAAGTTGGTATTTTTATTTTAAATATGACTAAAACATCGATGACCTTGGGACTTTATAAATTATGCAGGCAAATTTTGACCAATCGAGAAACTTTTCTGTTTTTGGGAATTCCATATAACATGCTGCGAAGAAAATATGGGCAAAAGGTCAAAGGAGTTTTAGTAGCAAAACCGTTATTGTCACTTTTATAGTTTAGGCGCTATGATTTTTTAAATCACGCGGAATTTACAAATTCGGTTATTTTCCGCGTATATTGAGCGGCCGGTCGGTCGGTCGGGGTTAGTAATTTAGTCACGCGCCACGCGAGCTGTCATGCAGGAATAAACAGGTTTCACATTTGCCTCAGATATGGCTCTTGAACAGTCACTTAACAGAGATTGTAAAAGTAATTCTGGAGTAATAGGATTTTCTCAAAAACATGGTACACTATTAAGGTGGCTCACAACAAGACATTCATTGGGAGATTATTCAAAACATTTTTTAGGTGTGTGTTAATTGTTATTTCTAGTTAACTTTTCTTAATATATTTTTTTATAGATGCTACGTCAACAATCAGCAAACCAACACCCTTTGCAGACAACTCTAAAGATCTAAAAAATGAAAATGATGTCCTTAAAATGGTAAGCAGCTTGGATAATGAATGGTGCAACCCATTTGATTTGAAAACATTACCAACAAAACAGCTTATAAATATATGTACAGGGAAAGTTGCAAATGACGAAGTAGAAAAAGTCTAAATACTTTTTTGGAAACAGCTACAGTAAAGGTTAAAACTTTATTGGAAAAATCTTCTGAAGTTAGTTTTTAAACCAATGAAAAGAGATAAAGTTTTAACATTCAAAGATACAAAAGCAAAATCTAAAACCACCTCACAGAAAACATTTATCGGCTCCGAGTTTATGCTTAGGAGGATCATATGTGCCGCTCGTTTCTAAGAAATGGATTTGTCTAACATTTTATCTTACGAACTTTCCTCTGTCCCGGCTTTTATGTTCCATGAAGATGGTGCCATGCGTAAATCAACAAAATCTGATGTTTCGAAAAAGTTAGAGGCATTTACTAATCCTTTATTGGTCTGTCCACCAATAGATTCATATTTTGTTGATGGTATGGTACTTATTCAAGAATTAAAGTCATCTACGTTTTCAACTTTCAACGCTTTGGGGCATCTGGTATTAATAAAAAGTTTGAGAAATGGAAGAAAACATGGTGCAAAAAGCATTACAGTTGTGTTTGATTCATGCACTACTCAATCTCTTAAAAATGCTGAAAGGTCCAAATATTGTTGATTTTAAGGTGACTGGAACGCGAAAAGTTCGTAGTTTTAGCGAATTTCTCAAATCATCCTCGAACAAAAGAGCGCTATTAGTTTTTTACTTAAGCGACTACCTTCTTCAAAATAGTTCCGATTTATTAAATACCTAGTCATGAAAAACTAGTAATAGCTGGAGGATTTGAATATCCAAAACAAGCGTTTCAAATACCTGCGATAGAGAACCAGAAAACTTGATATCACTGAACAGCATTCAAGAGGAAGCAGACACCAAGATCATTCTTCATGTTTCGTCAGAAACTTCAAATAGCAATTCCATTTTAGTAAAATCGGTAGATACTGATGTGTTGCTATTACTTTTACATTTCTATAGTATAACGCTCGAACTTGAAAAATGTGTTTGGTTTATGGAGCTGGGACACAGCAAGAATAAACGCTTTGTTGCCATCCACGATATAGTTAAGAAACTTGGCCCACTAATAATCAAAAACCTATTAGCCATCCACTTTAAGTTTTTGTGATAACACCAGTGCATTATACAAAATAGGTAAAAAAAAACGCTTTTGAGACGCTACAAAAAATATTGAGTCTTTCCAAGCTAGAAATGCTTCCGGTATTATCCGAAGATGAAGCCATGGATGTTGCCAGCAATTTTTTTTTGTTATATAAAAACACTGTTGTATAAAAACACTAAGAACTAAGATTCCTTTTAACAACAACTTCAAACAAGCCTGCTTGTGAACTTCCGCCGACAGTAGATGCTCTTCGACTACATCCAAAAAGGTGGATTTATTCCGCATTTTAGGATAATAATATTTTACTTTTGTAGGTGTATTTATCAATTAGAAGTATGGTATTCTAGTCATTTACCAGAACCTGTGTATGAAAATCCCGCAAAGTTTGGATGGGTGTTAAAAGATGATGTGTGGATACCACAGTTAACTGTTAAAGACCCCGTGCCAGAAGACCTAAGAAAACTATTGTCCATAAAATGTAGAGACAAAAATTGCAATAGTAGTAAATGTGTAAAACAGGGGTTAAAATGTACGACTGAATGTAAATGCAAATTATGCAGTAATAATTTAAGTTTTAATGACGGTCTATCAGACTCAGAAAATGAAGAAGCCTAATATATGATTTTTCGATACACTTCTTCATCGTAGCCTCTTATAAAAATTTTCAATAAAATAACCTAGTGACATAGTAATAATATAATAAGTACTGTAAAGGGAACAAACACTGTTTAGTTTCTTCATGGCGATAGCGTTCGGATATTATATGTACCTGTCGCTCCAGATTAACCGACGAGCAACCGAATTTTAAAGTTTCGCGGGCTTTAAAAAGTCATAGATCCTAAACTATAAAAGTGACAGCAATGCTTATGCTACTAAAAACTTTTTTGGTCATTTGTCTACATTTTCTTCGCTGCATGTTATATGAAATTCCCAAAACAAAACATTTTTTCGATCACTGAAAATGTGCCTGCATAATTTCTAAAGTCCCAAGGTCATCGATATATTCGGCATATTTAAAATAAAAATACGAACCATTTTATACTTTGAAAGAAGCGCCTAAGTGTGTGTTTTAAAACAAAAAAAAAATCATGTCGATAGCTCTATTGAGCTTTTAGATATTACAGTGGAAATATAAAAAAATATGATTTTTAAAAGGGGGAAGTTTTCACAGTTTTTTTGCAAATAAAAAAAATCGGGACCACAAAAAAAGGTCGTATGTTGAGGTTTCATGTGTAAAGTGATCTTGTTGACAATACCCAATAGGTTTGATCTTGTTCTAAGCTGATAAAAAAAAAACGGCATAATTTTGCCCATTATTTATTCCACTATAATGTTAATAGGCTATGTTGACTAATTTATAGGAATATTATGAATGGCTAAAATAGATGGCAGATATAGCATAATATAGTTTATAGCACTAAGAAATGTATATTACTAGTTGATAAATAAATGTATATAAAAAATGGCAAACTTTACTAAATGGTTTTGTTTGAAATTTCGTTTTCCATTGAAAAAACGAATAGGGTGCGATAAAGAGCTCAGTTCATGTCCTGGCAACCTCGTTAAGGAATTATTCAAACTAGTTTTGGGTAACTCCAACCGGAAGCTTTTTACCAGATTTTAACTTGTGTTTTTTAGGAATCGTATTCAGTTTTCTTCTCCAGCAGGACAAATAAGAATATGTTTGCTGATTGCATGCCAGAAAAATGATGACTTCACCCTGTGTATTGTGGCAAAGGTATGTTTTTACATTTTTCTTAACCTATTGCATTCAGGTCGAAACATCTTACATGCCAAATTATTTTTCGTACTAAATAACAATATTAATATATTGGGTTTTTCTTAGGAATTAATTACTTTTATTTTATTAATAGATATTTAATATTGGTGGTAACATAACTTATAAAAAGTGTTTTTATCTGTTTCTTAGCCCTAGTTTAGATCATTGTATTATTGAAATCCTGAAGGTTTGCAGCCCTGTTCACATGTGACAAGAAAGGTACTGGCTTAATATTATTTCCAACTTTACCTCCCCCTCTTTCGATTATCCTCCAATGGATGTAGTGACACCATTTATATTTGATTCAGCAGTTGATTCCATGCTTGTCTATCTAGTGCAATCCTATCGGCATCATGCAGCCGCATATATATTAAGGGTTTTGTTTGGTCTACCCATCTAGTTGGAGATCTGCCTCTTGGGCATTTGCCATCTACTTTCCCTTCTATGATTAGTCGTTCCATTTGTTCCTGATCTTCTAGCTATATGCCCAAGGTACTGCAGTTTTACCTAAACAGATTTTTATAGCGCAAATTTCCTAACAATATTTTTATAGTACGCTCCTGTATAATGTTTATTATAGGTACTGATAAGCCCCTCGCTTCACCACCGCGGCGCTTCCTAATATTTTACTATTTCATCGGGTGGCTGATGTGCGTTATAAGATCCTTTACACAAATAGTGCACTATATAAAAATCGGCTTTCCCATTGGTCGATCCGCAACGCCCTCCGCTCGCTTGGCTCGCTACGGGGACTCAAGAAAAGGAAACTAACCAGGTGCTAACCCAATCTAACCTAAGACATACCCAAAATCAGGAAAAAAAGCTGTTTAGAAATATAATCTTAAAAAAAAAGCAACGGGATTCGAACCCGCGTTTTCCAGGTGAGACCCAACGATCTAAACCTCTACACCACGAGAGCTCTTGACAGAAATCGGTTGCATCACGCAGACATATCGTAATACGAGATAGATCGACCAATAGGAGAGGTCGATTTTTACATAGTGCACTATTTGTGTAAAGGATCTTTAAATGCGGCTGATGTGTACCACATCCGGTCGGGTGGGGTCTGTGAGGACCATGATTAAAGTAACAATAATGTATACACTTTTTTTTATGTCAATACCCTATTCAAATAATAATTTCTAAACCACATTTGATATAATTTACAAAATATTGTCTTATAAAAACTAGTTTTTCTATATGTTGTTCAGGGCTAAAAAATGCCTTGTAATTTATGAATTATTTTTTAATGAGTGAAAAAAATAGAAAAATAAAACACATTTTTATTAAAATATATATGTTACAGGAAACTCAAACACAGAAATTTTACTAACACAAGGGAATTAAATAGGCGGTGACACAAACTGTAGTGGTTCAATCTTGGACCACCATTTCCTCAAAGCCAATCGCGACAACAAGCTATTACGTTATCTAAACACAGCCAATTCTTAGAAACTTTGCAAAAAATCTGTTTTTCCGTCTTTTGCAATATTTATAATTAACTCTTTAGCCAGGCTGTGGTTCTGATACATCCTCCCAAAGAGTACCTGTAAGCCTCATAACTGAGCCTTTTACGGTCTTTGGTAAATGTTTGTCGATCTCTTTTTTTTCATATTGTCTTGCAAAAGCTCAATTGCAAAATTCTTCTGAAACAGCCTGCGACTTAGCATATTTGCCATCCGGGTCTTTAGAAATGATATGGCACTTAAGTTGAAAAGAATAAATCGATCAAGATTTGTTACAAATTCGATCGGGTGTTGTCTGTCAGGACAGAATACTGCATGGCGACTACTTAGATATTAAAATAACAATTATATATAGGAATTTCAATTGCTTTTAATACCCTCGAAACGTACTGTAATCGTGAACATTATTTTAAAAAATATATAAAAAAAAACATTAAAGGTTTTCATTTCACCGTGGACTCACCGACCACACCCGATGATCGGAGGGTTAATCATATGCGGTTTTTCCTATCTACTTGGCCGGGCGGCGAAACCTGTGAAGAAAACGATCTATTATTATTTTGACTCCTAAGTTTATGCATCATTTGGCCTTCTTAAGTTTATGTGTCAGATGTTTTAGTAATTTATGGTGGACCTGGAAATGACTGACTTACCTGAATAATGGTGGAATATATGGCTGATGAATGAGCACAATTGTGCTCATTCATAATTTATACTTGAAGGATGTTTACCATATGATTTATCTATTTAGGACAATATTCTAGACCCGGCTGGAACTGGTGATTCACTTATATCGATGACTTGTTGGGCAGTCCAAAATATCGGCAATTACAGCCAATGTTTTGAGCTCCTGAACAATTTATTTATTTAGGTCATCTACAAGACCTACTTTTTCTTGACTAATTTAAATACACTTGAGTTCCCCTGCTTTAATTGGTTTTGATAATATGGCGAGATCATGTTTTTTTTCTTGACGCTATGGTCAATGTAATAATTTAAATACACTTGAGTTCACTGCTTTAATTGGTTTTGAAATATGGCGAGATCGTGATTTTTTCTTAACACTATGATGACTATGGTATGGCCGAACGGTGCCTAGATATGGTTGAACACTTCATAGTATGTCATCCAATAGGTGTGATTTTGCTGTTTAAATTCGAAATCCCGTTTATTATGTGATGTGTTAAGCTGCAAGCAAACCTGTAATGTATCCTTTTTATTTAATTTAATACCATATGGTGCATATATTGCCCGGAATTTTCTTATTATTGTTTCATGCTTTGAGGACTTTGAACTTTGGCGGCGATTCTACCATACAAGAGATGCTGCTGCTGCCCCTCCTAGATGTAATGGTCTCGCCCGGCGTTTCACTGTGAATGCCGTTTTGGATGCGCTGCCAATGTGGACGTCGTCGGATGTCCTGACTGCAGTGGAACCACCTGGTTGTGAACAGGTAATTTTGATTTTAATATTTTGATGTTATTGACTCTAATTTAAACGCCTTACAAATACTCTAATATATTGGCCGTACATACATTATTTTTATAAACACTACAAATTTAAATCGCGTTTTAATGTCAGCCGCCGTTTCTAATATTTGATGAGCTGTGGTTCGGTGGGGCGCGGGGGACCTTCAACAGGGGCGAGCGGTCCATGTACGCAAGGGAAGCATTGCTTCCCCTAAATAACTATCACAAACCTCAAATAAAAAAATTTAAATATTATTAATAGTTCACCGACTTAACAGCGCCAACTGTGACGGCAATAAATACAATACATGCAATACAACCATCAGAGGCACTAGAAGCAGCATTTAAAGCTAAATAATATCAGATGTTACGTGTATGCATTAAGTGAAGAAAGTAATATATTACTTTATCTTTGTCATACGAATGAGAATGCGTGTGTTGTTTCCTCGTTTGTCTTGCTTATTACTTTGCATGCAAAATTTAGGTGGTGAAGCCCGATGCGGGAGGCGCCAAGTTGCGAGAGGTTTGTCACTAAATAAGCAGTATTAAAATTAAATCAGTTTTTTTAGTGCAATTTCCACGATGGATATGGATACAACGCCGACGTGTGCGGCAGGCGTGGTGGATTTGCCGGCAAATACCGAAGCGGCCGGAACTGTACAGTTGTGTAATTGTGTGGTCTGTTATGTAATAAATAAAGGGTTTTCTTCGCAAAGTTTTTGCGAAAAGACAAATATGATAAACACGGGCAGGCCAAAGCCCGAAATGAAAAATCTCACGACAAAAATTAAAACTTGCATCCGACATTTTAGTGCCGATAAATATTATGTGCAGTATGGGTGGTTGACAGGTTGTGAGATAAGAAATAAACTTTTTTGTTGGCCTTGTTTGCTTTTTGTTAATGAACATGGTGTGTGGAATTACAACGGATTTGGCGATTTAAATAATTTACATAAAGTAGTAAAACGTCACATTAGCTCCAAGAACCACTTGCAAGCTGTTATTAAAGAAAAAGTTTTTGGAAAGATACGAATCGAACACGCTTTAGATAAACAGTTACAGGTTAGTCATCAACAACATAATGAATTAGTGAATAAAAACAGGACTGTGCTTAAAAGACTTATTGATGTTGTGTGTTTTCTTGCCCTTCATGAACTTGGGTTTAGAGGGCACGATGAGTCAACGTATTCCGCAAATAGAGGCAATTATCTAGACCTTCTTTCTCTATTATCTAAGTATGACCCATGTTTAAAAGCTCATTTGGAGCAGGGCCTTGTTTTTCAAGGCACTTCAAATCGAATTCAAAACGATTTAATTTCTGCAGTTTCTACTGTTATTTTAAACAAAATTAAAGACGAAATTAAGCAAACACGTTTTGTTGCTATTATTTTGGACGAAACGACTGATGTTACCAATTTTAGTCAGCTTTCTGCTGTAGTGCGGTTTGTAAAAGAAGACGGAAACATACAGGAAAGATTTTTAGGTTTTATTAACGTGTCAGAAGATAGAACGGCTAACGCATTGTATAAAATTGTATGTGAACTTATTAAAAATATTAATGCCGCTGAAAAATTGGTGGCTCAAAAATGACGGTGCTGCTGTAATGGCTGGGCATTTAGGCGGTCTTCAAGTAAAAGTGCGTGAAACTTATCCGGGTGCCATTTTCATACACTGTTTTGCGCACAAATTAAACTTAGTTTTGTCTCAATCAGTAATGAAGATAAAAGAATGTAAAGTGTTTTTTGCAACTTTGAGTGGAATGGCTGCTTTTTTTGGAAGGTGGGCTTTCAGCGTTTCGATTTTTCGCTCGGGCGTAATTTTTTAGACAAGCGTCCAAGTCGACTAATCCCGAATTAGTGCCAATAATTTCTACATCTTCCTTACATACAACACACACCACTCCTGCTGAACTAACCATTTTGCATCTAAACGTCAGAAGTATAAACAACAAAACTTTGCCTTTATCTGTTACATTGTCAGACATAAATCCAGATATTTTCCTAGTCTCTGAACATTGGATGCAAAATGCCGATGTAAGTAAAGTTCATTTTCATGGTTTTAATTTTATATCTCACTTTTCAAGAATCGTTGTTAGGGGGGGGGTGGCACTGCTATTTTTGTGAACAGCTTAATGGAAGCAAATAGCATAAATACAAAAACTTTACCAATAGAAAAAGAGTGTGAATTTTGTATCACTAAAATTAAACATTGTGATATATTTTATATAGCTGTCAGTTTGTACAGATCACCAAGCGGTAATCTTGATCTCTTTTTTTCTGTGTTGTCTGAGTTGTTGGATGAGATTTATAGTACGACTGCATTTTTTATCATTGGGGGTGATTTTAACATAAATTTCGCTACACCTAATATTAATGCTGATCGCCTCTCAAGTCTAATGTCCGGCTATGGGATGTTGTCAATTGTTTCTGGTAACACAAGGCCTGGTTCTGGGTCGGATACACAAATAGATAATATCTTTACAAATATCTATAGTGAGGACACATTGTTCCAGCCTTATATTACAGACTTGTCTGATCATTATGGACAGATACTCAAAATTCCACTTAAAAAATCAGCACCTACGAAGTTCCTACAAAAACGGTTTTTTGTGGAGGCAAATATAATGCAGTTTAAATTATACTTGCAAAATGAGACATGGACAGATGTTTATGAGGCTCAAGGAGTCCATGAAAAGTATCTGGCTTTCGAGCGGATAATTTTGTATTATTTTAATCTCTCTTTTCCAATTTGTGACAGCAGAGTGAAGGCGGATGACTGGGTAAATAGAGACATTAAAAGGTATTCAAGTTTTATAAAGGATTTATATGTAAATTTTAAAATATCAGGATCCCAAGCCGACTTAGAGATATATAAGACTGAAAGGAAATATTACAGGAAATATATATCTGATCACAAAAAGAGTATAAATGATAATAGGATAATAAATTCAAAAAAACAAGAACAAAACAATGTGGAATATTTTTAACAAAGAAACTAATAAAAAAACTTCTCTGCAGGACATTACGATAAAATCACAGGATGAAAATCTCTTGGAAGATCCTAAAGATATCGCTAACACATTTCTGAAGCAATTTACCTTACCACTATCAACTTATTCTGTTCCTGATTATCGCTCAAATAATGGTTTTCCCACAATATTTCTAAAACCTGTGGAGGAGAATGAAATCTGTAAGATTATTTTAAACTTGCCGAACAAATATTCAGCGGGACCAGACGAACTGCCTGTAACTGTTTTGAGGTCTGTGGCTGAACCTGTCTGCACTCCTCTATGCCATATAATTAATGAAAGTTTTGTATCTGGTATCTTTCCCAATAGACTAAAAAGAGCGAAAATTACTCCCATTTACAAAAAGGGTAATAGGCAGGATTGTACGAACTATAGGCCAATATCTTTGTTACCATCTGTGTCAAAGGTTTTTGAGAAGGCATTATATATCCGGTTAATAAATTTTCTAAATAAGCATAATATATTAAAGAAACATCAATTTGGATTCAGACAATCAAGTTCCACAGAGCATGCAATATTTACCACCTTAAAATATATCTTCGATAATGTTGACAAAAATCTGCAGGTGACTGGATTATATTTTGACTTGTCAAAAGCCTTTGACACACTAAATCACCAACGCCTAATTAATAAGTGTCAGAGCTATGGTCTACGTGGTGTTTGTGGCGCCCTGTTGGAGTCATACCTACGGGACAGAACACAGATGGTATCAATATCAAACAAAGGTAAATCATACTTTTCACAAGAAACTGATTTATTACAGGGAGTGCCTCAGGGATCCATACTTGGGCCTCTGCTTTTTCTTTTGTATGTTAATGACTTACAGATAGGGCCTGAGACTGGGATAGTGTGCCAATATGCAGATGATACATCTGTATTGTGTGCGAGCAAATCCGACACAGAATTATCCATACAATGTGGTGAAGTGGCAAATGACATGTTGGAATGGTGTCATGATAATTTTCTCCAGCTGAATGTTGATAAGACAGGACTAATAAGCTTTTCAAAACTGGGGGTCCTCCAGAATTCTCTATTGGTAAGGCTCAACCATAGGTCAATTCCTACAGTTGATTCCCTTAAATTCTTAGGGGTGGAACTAGATTCCTGTCTTAGCTGGACAGCCCACATAAAAGGACTGCAGGCAAAACTTTGCAGTGCATGTGCAGTCATAAGGCGACTAAGACATAGCATCTCTGTGGCTTGCATTCGCTTATATTATTTTGGCTATGTACAGTCTATAATGGCTTATGGGATTGCTTTCTGGGGATCGGCAAGTGATGCTTCAAATATTTTCAAGGCACAAAAGAGAATAATCCGCTGCATTCTGGGTCTCGGTCCTAGAGAATCATGTAGACCTCATTATCAGAATTTAGATATTATGACAGTTCCATCTCTATTTTTTATATCGTTGGTTACTTTAATTAAACGAAATCCGACTTTTTTCCTCCATAATTTTGAAAACTATAGCAATGACATGCATATTGCTACACGCAGCAGGTCTGAACTGGCAATACCTCCTCATGTGTCGGCATTTTATGAGAGGGGTCCATATTACATGGCCATAAAAGCATACCGGTCACTACCCGATGATATCAAGTGTATCACTGGTGTAAATCTTTTTAGAAAATCTGTTGTGTTGTATGCTAAAACTAGATGTTTTTATTCTTTTAATTTTCTGTCCTAACCCAGACTTGTTTTAACTTTTAGTATATGTTTTAAACTTTGGTAGTATAGTGTTAACTTTTTTAATCTGTGGTGTCCAATTTTACCTTTATCTTTATAAGTTTTATAATATTTATATGATATATTTTTTTTAACCTTATAAGCTTTATAATTTTAATCTACATCCTACATCAGCTTTAATAATTTTAATTTCATAGACAATTATCATCATTAGATATTACAGTTTACTGATTGTAATGTTAAAGGGCTCTTGAAATTTATTTTTCATAACATAACTTATATTTGCATTTTTTTAAGTTCAAACAGCATGATAATTGTAATTTGTCTAATTCGAAAGTAGGAATTTATACTTAATGATAGTTTCTATCACCTTGTCTGACGTTGCTTTGTCACCCCTTGTGATTTTGTTGGCAATAAAGAATGTTTATTATTATTATTATTATTATTATTTTTCCAAATCTACCAAACGAACTCAAGCATTGGATACAATTGTAAAGCGAAGACTACCGAAAGTTGCTGCTACGCGCTGGAACTACAATGGCAGGCTAGTACTAACTATTTTTGAACATCGCGAGTCTTTAATTGAATTATTTGAACGTATATTAGAGAATAGCGATAAATGGGATATAGAAACTTTAAATTGCTCTAGAGGATTTTTAGATAGTTTAAAAAACGATTTTAATTTTAACTTTTTACTTCTTGTTTTTTCAGAAATATTCCCATTTTCTGATAATCTATTTAATATATTACAATCTAAAACCAACGATATTGGATTTTGTGTAAAAAAAATTTGTGAGTTTAAAAATATAATAAACAAAAAGAGAGATGACTTTGATAAATGTTGGGAAAGTACGAATAGTGTCGGTATCGGTTTGGAGCCACAAAGAAAACGCGTGCGCACGGATAATGTTGGAGATATTAAAACGTGTTATCGACGACTTTTTTACCAAATTTTGGATCAGATTTATCAAGAAATAGACAACAGGTTTAAAAACTTTGAAGACCTAAACTTTCTTGAATTGTGCTATTTTAACGCGTTTAAGGGAAAACATTTTCCGGAAACCCAGTTAAAATCATTGATGCGTCATTATGGACAGTACTTTGATTTAGTTTTGTTACGTTCGGAACTAACAGTTATATATGAGACTGAAGACATCGATAAAAAAAAATCTGCTAGTGAGTTATTGGCTTTTTTAAAAGAAACAGATTTAACAAATTCATATTCAGAGGTAGTAAAATTATGTGAATTAGTGTTGACGATTCCAGCTACTAGTGCCTCGGTAGAACGTAGTTTTTCTGCGCTTAAGCGAATAAAGACTTATTTGCGAAATTCAACAGGACAAGATCGTCTTTCGGATGTGTCTCTGTTGGCAATTGAAAACAATCTTGTGCAGAAAATGTCACAGAATCCGCGTTTCTACGACGAAAT
>JAEQML010065248.1:0-21199 GCA_016904865.1 Pissodes strobi | reverse complement strand
CTCCAAATAAAATATGCTGTTTTTTCTTCAAATGTCGACAAATTAATGCAAAAAGTCTCTTTTTAATAGTAATAATAATTATTATTAAAGATAAGTGGGTTCGCAAGGCGGCTTAGACCGGTGCGGTGTCGGTGAATAGGCTCAGGTTGTTGCTATAGTAATGTAACATAAAGCTGTCAGTGGACACTGTCAACAATAATTATATTTCTAAAATTGCGTCTTCGATTGCGTTTTAATTCCGTATTGATAAGCAGTTATTGAGTAAGTTCGATTAAATAATAACCAATTTGTTTCTAAATTAGTGATTTTTAGAAATGCAGTGCACAAATTGAGTGATAAATACAAATTTTAGTTTAATAACTCTTGAGTTGTTGACGCTTATTTTGATGTTTGTTTGCAATGTATCTATGTTGCTATGATAACACTTTTACCTCCGCCGGCGGAAAAGTGAAAAGTAAAGCTCCGGCGGAGGAAAAACGAAACTTCACTGCCGCCTACACAGTCGAGTAATGACGGATTTACTGACGTTTGAAGAAAAAACTCTTTACATGTTTCCCTAAAATTGATAGTAACTAAAAGTTCAGCTCTAATTAATTCAACTGAGCACCGATTTCTCTCGTCTCGCCATTTTAAACCAGAAACAGAAAAAATTCTCTCCGAAAAAGCAGAGTTTGTTGATAAAAAAAAAATACAATAAATAACATTTTGGGTTTATTTTTAAAAGTTTTAAATAGTATATTATTTTATATGGAGGAAAAGTGATACTTTTCATGGCGCGCTCGTGTCTAACAGCCGAACGGAGTGAGGCTGGTAATAGAGAGCAAGCCATGAAAAGTAACTTTTCCTCCAAATAAAATATGCTGTTTTTTCTTCAAATGTCGACCAATTAATGCAAAAACATCTCTTTTTTTTAATAGTAATAATATCTAATTATTATTAAAGATAAATGGGTTCGCAAGGCGGCTTAGACCACGGTCGTAGGTGGCCTTGCTTAGACCGGAGTCGGTGAATATAATGTAACAGTGGACACTGTCAACAATAATTATTTTTTTAAGATTGCGTTTTAATTCCGTATTGATAAGCAGTTATTGAGTAAGTTCGATTAAATAATAACCAATTTGTTCTTAAATTAGTGATTTTTAGAAATGCAGTCAAAAATTGAGTGATAAATACAAATTGTAGTTTAATAAATCTTGAGTTGTTGACGCTTATTTTGTTGTCTGTTTGTATTGTATCTATGTTGCTATGACAACACTTTTACCTCCGCCGGCGGAAAAGTGAAAAGTAAAGCTCCGGCGGAGGAAAAACGAAACTTCACGGCCGCCTACACAGTCGAGTAACGACGGATTTACTGACGTTTGAAGAAAAAATATATTGCCACTTTTTGGGAGTCGAAAATGATTTGCATTCTTTTTCCTCCGCGATTACAAATGAATAAGTTTTAGAATTTTCTGATATTTCATTATATAAGAAGTTCTCTCAATTTTTAAATTGGGGTTATCTAAAATGAAATTATACAAATTTTCAAAATGATCATAAGAAGTAGTATTAGATTAGATTTTTGGAGTTTCTCTCCACTATCCTTTTGAATTTGTTGTATAGAGCCTCCTCGGCTCTGGCTCCAGGATGTAAACAGCTAGTTTAGTGACCCTAATGAAATACCAAGATATCTTCAACGTTTCGGGAAATAAATCTATTCCCGTTGTAAAGAAAAGCAAAAAACTAAAAATGAAAATGGTTAGTAAATACAATAAAACAGTAAAAAGCTCTTGCAAATTGTCAAGCTTTGAATTGACTTTGACAAGATGATAATTATAATGCCATAATTAATTACTTGTTACTGGTCTTTAGTGTGATATTGAGGTGTTATTTGGTAAATTAATTTGTTTTTCAAGTTTTATATATCTACAATTTGGTGTTAGTCGCTAAGGAAGAATACAATGATTTTTGTTCAAAGGATTAGTTTATTTTGAAGTGTCCCTTATCAACTTCAGTTTTTAGCAAAGGTAACCATGTGCTATTAAAACTAACAGATGATGAAGCAACGAGGACTCCGGACACCTTCAAAAAGACTTTTAAACTAGAGGTTTTATTAATGGATTAGGAAAAGAGTTTATTAAATAAAAGTTGCTTTAAATTAGTTAAAGAACGTGGGAAAGTATAAATTTTTTGGCAAAAACATTTTTCTTAAAAAAAATTCGCTTAGTCTTTTTTTTTTAAACGATATATGAACTTTCCCACCATCTACGATTAATTTTAAACAAACTTTATTTCAACCGTTTTTCAAAACTCAGAACCACTTTTTTTCTACATAAAAAATAAAGATTTCTGATGTTTTACGGCCAATTAATTGTGCATCTCTCTCGGACGACAGAGCCATTCATCCGTGCGGCAGAGCATCGTGCGTCCGAAATCAGTGGCAACCCGTTGATTTTCGCGATCTATTTCTACCGGCGCCGGCGCGCGGCGCGGCGGTGTTTCCCAGAATTTGTATTTCTAGTTGTTTTATGTTGCGACTTGAGATTTATTTCCGTATTTTATCTATTGTAGATACGCGTAGAGCGGAAGAGCGTTATGTGTTTTGTGTTTTATTATCGAGTTTATTATAGACTATTTGGATTATTATTTTTGCTCGTTTTTTAATTATTGAATTAGACATTTTTATAATTGTAATGGGAAAATTATCAGGACGTATTAATAAGAAAAACTATAAATATACCTCCCAAAACCGGAAAAAGCAGAAGAAGAGCCCAACTACATAAGTTGATTAAATAACATAGGTAATATATAGGTGTGTATAAATAATGTACCTGGTACCTAAATAAGTATGGTATGTTTGCTGCTTGTAGTATTTTTGGTTGGTATAGGTATTATTCGTCTTGTTTAAACGTTGAAATTAATTATTTTAAAAGTATGGGAATAATCAAAAAGTAAAGCATTATTTGTAGTTTAAGCAAGTATATGTATCACTAATTAGCTATGGAGAGATGGTAATTAACTAAACGTCTCGAAGTTTGACTTGATTTTAAAACGCATCTACCCAAAAAGTTCTTATTCGATTGCGACAATTCCTTTGGGGTTTTTACTTTTCAATAAATCTTGCATGCAATTTAAGGGGATTAAGAATAACTAAAATACTGGCCGCAAAGAAAGCCTGTTTTTCTGCCTCATTTTCGAAAAGCCCTGTAGGCTTAAAAATAAATTTCACCTTTTTTGTTTGTTGCGATATTTTATAGCCCCGTGTTTGAGCTTTCATTTGTATTTTTATTCATAAATTTAGCTGAATTAGCAAAAAGTTATAGCAATTTTATGATCGTGCTACTTTTCTCGAAAAAAATTATACCCAAATTTCTCTTCTCAAAGGTCTCAGATGTCCCATTTTTTTGACATGGGCGAAACCTGATACCTACCAAAAGTTCTTGTCCGATTTTGATTTATCTTTATAATGTTCACCAAAATATATAGGGTAGGTAGGTAATGAAGTATCTTTTATAGCATAATTATTGTTGTAAAACCTAAGTAACAGTTTAAAATATTTTGTTTAAACCGAGGTATCAATAAAAAAAGCCATTATATTTTTTGAAGTGAAAACTTCTTTAGGCGCGTTTTGCGTTTTTTTTCCTGGGTATTGAATTCAGTAAAGCTGTCACGCATTACGCTCGGATATGTAAGACATGTTCCCGAATTTGGTACGAAGTAGTTCTCGTGATCCTGATCAAAAGTCTTCATGGGCACAAAAAACCATCGAGCGGTTTCCGAGATATGGCGCTACAATTCCGCCATTTTGCATTTTAAATAGGTCCTATGTTAAAATTTCTCTAATAGTTTTTAAAATAATTTGATATAAAAAAATCAATGTGCCATTATGAAGACTTTTGATCAAGATCACGAGAACTACTAAACTTCTACCAAACTACCAAATTTTCAGACGATTTGACCGGGACCACTTTTCTTATCTTTTTGTGCGGGGGCCTTTAATGATAACCATTTTTAGAAGAAAAAATATGCAAAGCGATGTAATAAATGTAACTAAAACTGAAGCAAGTCCCAATGGAGATTTCCGAAGGTAAGTTTTATCCTTATTCTAAGGAAACTGTTGGCAGAATTCGAATAGCTATTAGTAAGGCAGTAGCGCATAGAAGGCGTGAAGATGGTACGTTCAATGAAAAATGTGAGAAATTAGCCAGCGACTTAAAAAATGGTCCTTCTCATGTTTTTGGTGAACATGAAATATGCAACGCCCTTAAATATTTTTCATGTACTAAAAAAGACAATGAAAAAAATTATGTACCTGAAATGAAGGAATGTGGATTGTCCCAAGACATTGAAGTGTTGTATTCAACGGCTCCTGAATAATACCAGAAGCCTTGTTTTAAATATGGATAACAATTTAGCTGAGCATTATAATTCAGTAGTTTGCAAATTTGTTGGCGGGAAAAGAATTAATTATTCTTTGAGAGGATCATATTCAACTCGGTGCAATGCTGCTGCTATTTCGTTTAATGCAAGCGATAATTATTATTCCGTAATACCCAAGGCAATAAAAAGTCCAAGCTTTTTTACAAAAAAATTTGAATCCCTAAAAAGAAAACGTACAGCTTGCTTAAAAAAAAGTAGGCTTTTCCAACAAAGGAGGTCAAAACCAGCGGTTCTGCCTGACAACGATTATGGCCTTATTACCGACAAAATAATACCCAATATGTCAGAAAGCGAATTTAATAATAAAAAAGATGAATTTAAAAAAAAATTAAACTAAACGCCAGATGAAATTAGTCACGTGAAAGATATAACGAGAAACCAAGCTAGTAGCCAGCATTGGCTTCAAGAAAGGGCAATAAGAATTACGGCATCAAATTTTGGAAAAATTTCCGCAGCTACGGAAAAGCACTTCCTGCGCAACACTGTAAAAATCTTATTTATTCTATTTTTTTTTTTGGAAATATATCCACTAAACACAGAAAAGATGCTGAGCTTATTGCTCTCACACAACTAGAAGAATTTCTTACAATGAAAATTCAAAGTAGTGGGCTCTTTATAGATAAAAAAAATAATTTTCTAGAGGCTAGTCCAGATTGAATTATCGGCCAAAATTTTATGGTCGAAATAAAATGCCCCAGTTCCATAAATCACATGATCGTAGAAGAAGGCATAAATACATGGAAAATCAAGTATGCTAAATTAGATCAAAACAAATTAGTTTAAAAAAAAACTTATGAATATTTTTACCAAGTACAGGGACAACTGGCAATTACTGGCAAGGAAAGATGTTATTTTTGTATTTGGACAAGAAAAAACTTTTTAACAGAAGCGGTAAGATTATTGATTATTCCCTGGTTAAATACCAAAGTATTAAAAAATATATACAGTGTATACATAAAGTATGGAACAAATTCATTATTTAATAATCCAACATGATTTCGGGTATATTTCGGGTTCCTTTTATATCTTAGGGTTTAAATTTTACGACGTGTTAAAATAGTCCATTTTCAAATATAAATATTTTGTTAATAGTTGAATATAGATATGGGACATTTTTAAATTCAAATTTAAAATTCAAATTCATTTATTCATGCCAATATCTTATACTGCTTATACACGTCAATAGGGTATATAAAGTTTAAAATTAAAAAGTTAATAATACAATTTACAATTTAAAATTCGTTGGAAATAAATTCATCTATTGA
The DNA here is from genome assembly GCA_016904865.1 of Pissodes strobi. Taxonomy (NCBI): domain Eukaryota; kingdom Metazoa; phylum Arthropoda; class Insecta; order Coleoptera; family Curculionidae; genus Pissodes; species Pissodes strobi. The sequence continues at coordinate 15,515 of JAEQML010065248.1, read as the reverse complement.
GTAAAACGCTTTATTTATTTATACATTCCTAACACTGGATTTGTAAGTTTTGTAGTCCATGAAAAAGATAAAAAAATTTCTGGAAAATCTAGTATGTAATATTATACAGTGTTTCATTAAAAAAAACTTCTTAATGAATTACCCTATATACATATAAAATTTATATGACAAAAATTGCACATTGTATAATTATAACATACTTACCTTACTTAGATACATGCGCGAGGAAACGTTTTGGATCATTAAATAATGAATTTGTTCAATATTTCATATATTACTGTATATTTTTTAGATTTTCAGAGACCAGAAATTTTGGGATGACATGTTTCCAAAATTAAAATCATTTTATTTCCAATGTTTACTGCCAGAACTAATTGATCCTCAACATCCAAGAGGCCTGCCGATAAGAAATGCACAAAGAGACTTTTAAATAAAGTAAAATATTTATAAAATTCCTAACACGACTTCTATTTCATATTTTCTGAATATATCCATTCCGGTCGGTAAAAAATAGAAATGTTTAAATATCTTCAAGTTGCGCTTTAAAAATTCGGTTCCTAGCTAGAAATTTTTGAGCTTGTATCAGTACGGTGACTAGATTTTTCAGTTTAACGCTTTATTTAAATATTCTGACAGTTTATGCTAACCCGGTAGATATAAGATAATAACGAACTTACCCTTTGCGCTATGACAGGCCTTGTCTCTGGAAGGTTTTGATTCTATGTTTTTTTTTAATCAAGATAGTGACTAATATAAAATTAAAGTAGGTACCTTACCTACAAATTGAAATAAATAAAATAAATTAAAATTGAATACATTTATAAACACAAGTTTTTATTTAAATGTTCTAAAAAGAAGAATATAAACTTTAAATTAAATCAAACCCATCGATTTATTACATGATGTATATCATATTATATCATAATTATCATATATTATATGATATGCTTGGGCGAGATTTACTTGAGTAAATTTATTTTATCAAATACCTAGTATATAATTTTTTTTTCTTAGAATTATTACTTGTGTCAAGATAAATTTACATAAGTATTGTATTTTTGTTTATTTACACAGGTAAATCTCGCGACAAGCTTTTATATCATATAAATTGTATGATGTAATAAATTGATGAATTTGATTTAATTTAAAGTTTATTTTCTTCTATTTAGAGCATTTAAATAAGAGCTTGTCTTAAAAATGTTTTTTATTTTTTAGATTTCGTTAAACATCTCTAAAGTGTTCTTAGTGTTCATTTTATTTAATGCATCATTCTTGCATGGTCGTTAACCTGTGACATGACACAATTTAAATTCAAAACTTGGCTACTCCTGAATACGGCCTACCAGCTAAAAATACAATAATTTTACATTGTCTTTGGACCTATATAGGAATGCAAATTTTTAGCTTGATATGAAAATTTAAATTCAAGATTTGGCCTCCTCCTAAATACAGCCCTGTGCCAGCTCAAAAACACGATAATTTTACATATTACATCGTCTTCTGTCCTAAATATGTATGCAAATTTGCAACTTGATACGACAATTTAAATTTAAGAATTGGCCCCCTCCTCCTAAATTTACCAGCTCAAAAACACACAATTTTACATTTTACGTTGTTTTCGGTCCTATACCTATACGTGTGAAAATTTGTAGCTTGATACGATAATAAATTCAAGATTTGGCCCCCTCCTCCTAAATACGGCCATGTACTAGCTCAGAAACACTATGATTTTACATTGTCTTCCGTCCGATAAACGTATGTACATTTTCAGCTTAATAAGACAATTTATATTCAAGATTTGCCCCCTCTTCCTAAATACGGCCCTGTACCACCTCAAAAACACAATAGTTTTGCATTGTCATCCAAACTAAATGTGCATGCAAAATTTCAGCCTAATTGGTTGGGGATAGCTGTTTCAAAATTCAGTTGCAAGATTTGACATAAACCAATACATAAATAAAAGCTTGTAATAAAAGTCGGTATCAACAGAGCAGTTGATATACTACGCCAATGGCTTGAGTTAATCTGTCTCGACTGCGAAATACCGCACGTCGGTCGGCAGCTCGCGCGTCGTACGGAAAACATCACGAAATCTGTAAACGCGGGTCGCTCCGGAGTCCTCTTAAGTCAAGCAGATAGATATTAATAGAAAGACTGGAGGAAGGCAGCTAGTATTTTTGGGACCAATAAGTTCAATTTCACGTTTAATTCATGAGAGGAAAATATTGTGATGTATAAGCGATGATTCAACTGACAATGGTCCTTCTAGCGGGGTAAAAATAATCCAGGGAGAATAAAAAAAAAGTTCTAACAATAATTAATTTTCCTTCATAATTACTTAACTAATTTTTCTAGATTCCCTTGTAGGCGATTACTGCACTCTAAAGAAATTTGCTATGAATTTTATTAAATATATTTTGACATATATATTGAGCAAATTCAAATAGACATTTACATCTTTATTAGATAGATCCTATACTGTTAGTTTGTCAAGTTTAGGAAAAAATTTACTTGTAATACTGCGGGTGTACTTCGTCAATTTTAAATTAAGTCACTGGAGAGTTGCCTTTGAAAGGCATAGGAAGAAAATATTTGAAGTCTTTACTAACGAAAGTTCCGTAAAACTGTACTTCTATTTTCAACTTCTGGTTTGGAGTGTTCTACTTGTTTCCCAACGTCATTTACTTATTAATAGAATATTTGAACTTTACGGGATAGTTACGTATGAATTTTAGATGAAAGTTTAAAAGAAAACTTGGCTTACAGATTAAATATTTTGGTAAAGTTTACATATTTATATAAATAAGTGATAACGTTATATTTATCACTTATACTGGATGACTTATAAATAACAAGTGTCTAAGCTGAATCAACATTATAGAAACAACTAGAAACGCACGATAATTTGATTAAAGTAAGTTATTTAATTTGTGTTTATCGATCCCCTAGTGGTAAGTAGTGTCGGAGAGTTCTTGGAGATACCAACTTTTCAGTATTTTAGTAAGTTCAAGAATTACAGTCTCTGGTGATTTTGCTGCGTTGATATTTTCGACTATCAGGTCTAATTACCGCTTGATTTTGTCTTGAGGTAAATTGGCAGATATATATTTTCTAGGTGACGACGCATTTTCTGATCGTAGTGCTTGGTACCTTTTTGTATAACTGTAAATAGTTCATCGACTCGTTTTCTAAATGGCATGATACATGAGTTTTCGGGTCGGAAATATTTAATATAATGAGCACAATCTTTTAAAAATATTTGCATTTCATGTCTGCATTACTTCAAAAACTATTAAATGTGTCCTCCATTTTGAACAATGCAAATAGTATATATAGTTTTAGAAATTAAGAATGGCAGTCCTAACAAATTCAGTTTCTTTGCTAATATATTGTATACTTTCTCGAATTCGCTTTTGCTGATGCATTACTAATGGTCTGTAAACCAACTCTTTCAGAGTACTCTATAAGAAATAGTCGAGAGGAGAAAGGTTGGTGGCCAAGCATAGTTTTGCCGTTTTACCCGATCCACTCTCTTATGTTCATTGAAATAGTTTGTTATTGCCTCTGTGATAGGGTGTACCATCTTGCCACCAAATTAAATTTGCTCGTTCTTCTAAACGTGTTTCGTTTTCAAATGGTGTCTGGATACTACCCAACAATTCTGAGTACCGCTGCGAATTTAAATTTTGATTGAAAAAACGGGACCAATGGTAAATTTGATTTGTCTTTGCAATTGCAACTTTAATTTGATGTGTTTTAATTTTTATACAACTTAACTATACATTTTATTGAATTGTGTACATTGTCATTACAATATTGGCACTAATAAAGAATCTGAATTTGAATCTAAAAACAACTTACTCTATTTTTTCAATATAGCAGTGTCATTTTATACGAAGTATCTCGTGTTTTATAAATATTATTACGTTCGATTCTAATTCTGTTGGCGTTGGTTGCCAATTTGTTATATTCAATGCAAAGATAAAACTACTTGGCAGATGGCACTAAACGACAGATTACTATCAAATTAATATTTACCAAAAGGTTAAACTACAATCAGATGTCTACCATGTAGTTCGGTCAACACCAGTCCTCGTAATAGCTCAACCAGCACCGTCTGCAATCGAACACCAGGCCTAGCTCGTCTCGGGAGTTCGAACTTATCTTTTCCCACTATCAAGTTCCATATTGTTGTACCTGAATATGGAATTAAATGAAAATAAGTAATAGTCCAAGTCGGTGTTGGACGCCACCCAAGTTTACTTTTGTTGGCAAGCCCTATCGATGTTTATTCGGACACAGTAAAAAAACTTGAAAATAAAAGAAACTAAGTTCACATTCAAATGTCAAATTAAGTTAATAATTACCTGACGAAATCTACGCTACCTGCTCGGTTACCAATCTACATTCAAAATCTACATTCTCAAATACACCCTAAATAATACCAAGCATGTGAGGCCAATACTTTATTTTAAAATAGAAAAATAGAGCAAGCTCCTCTAGCCTATTAAGTAAATTACTATTTACAGTTATTGACTACTAGACACACCCTCTTATCAACCGGATAGCCTAAATTGAAAGTTTGAAAGGTGTCAAGCGAAAAGGTTATAAACAATACAGAAAATTCCAACCTCTTGTCAACCTGTCAGTCATTTAAAATTTGAGATGTATCAAATAAAAGGTTATAAAAATTTGAAAGTTCACTTCTCCTAAACGCTCTCTTGTAACCTGCAACCTAGACGGTGATAGAAATACCGAATTTATCACATAGACTATACTAAGTTAATTTAACTTGCTTAGTATAGCCTTTCCAAAAGCCAGAATTGCAAGTTTCAACAGGAGAACGTATTCCTAAAAAGCAATGTTATGATCTATTGTAAGAGCCAAATTAAAGTAAAAAGGTAATAAAATGAATAAACTTCCTCGGATAAAAAATGTACTAGAGATTATCCATAATTCTAGCACCCGTAAGAAGTAAATCATGTTTCTAAGCCTGCGTGAAGTGTTACACAAAAGGTATTTAATATATATACTCTAGTGGATTATGATGTGTGCTATTTGAAAGTTATTTTTATAACACTGAGTTTCTTTACCCTATGCTTTGTGTACTTCTCGTGGATCTGGTTCAACTGCTTATGATGTTCTGTAATATAGTTTTTTTGCTAAATCGTGACCAATTTCAACTTGAAAATTGCTTGTTCTATTTTTATCGTATATATTATTGTATATATTAAGTTTTGTTTTGTTTTGTATTTGCTCTACTATGGTTAGTTTACTTATTTTAATTCGCTTTGTCCATAAAGTTTATATGAATTTTTCTGTGGTAATACAGCATACTTGACTTTGACTTTGACTATTACTTACTAAAGAAATTAATAAAGCGTTTTAGGAAAATGTTTGGGTACTAAATTCTGTTTAGATTTAAAAGTCTCTGCAAAGTAGTAAATATTTCTGGCACAATAGTGCTGTCCAAACGTGATAGTATGTATAAAATTAGACTTATCTTGAGCAACGAAGTTATATCCGAGAATTGGCCGTCATCCTTCTCTGTATGTCAAACAGTCCAGTTTAATCATCTTCCAGGTAATAGTGGCCTACCCTACTGGGAAACAGCCATTGAACTCCGCATCAAAGCGCTACCGGAAATCCGCTGTAGAATTCAGCTACTAAAAACCAGCTCCAAAAACCCTAAAAGCGTAAATTAATCCATAAGAACAACATAACATGAAATTTACAAAAATGCCAAAACTCGGCCCCAAAATTCTACTTGAAATTCTACATTCAAAACAACTTAAAACAGCTTACCCATAACTAGGGGTTTACCAAAACCTTCCTGGGTATCTTGAAAGGATCAACGGCCTATATTGCCATTACGGCGGTTGCTAGAAATTTCTTCACACGCAACTGACCTTCCCTCGAGAGTCTCAAACGACCTCCAGTCTACTTCATTTACGAAATACAAATACTACTCGAGGACTACCTCTCAACCCAAGGAATTTTCTTTGGCTAATGAATAAACAAGATCAACAACAACAGTTTTCTTCTGTTTTCTCCCCTCCTACTGGATCAAATAGCAGAAACAAATCTGTAAACACGTCAAAACTATCGGCTGACATTCAACTAAAAATCGTTAAATGTTAATTAAAATACTGCTTGTCAGAAACCTAGACAGCTCAAAACCCAAACTAACCCGAACTTATCGAGAAAAGACCATAGAGATGATTGACCAATCAATATTCCTTCCTAAAATGACCTATATAAATAGGAGAATTTCCACCCGTAACAATATTTTGCATGTTCTACTCTATATCTTAATAAGTATCTATTTTGATATCATTACAGGCATCAACCATGAGGAAATGGTTAAAAATATTTAGTGGTGGCTATTTTTGCTCGCCATCATAGGCCCCTAAAACGCTTTTGTTGTAAATTTACACCTTAAAACTTCAAACCCCTTTTATTCGCCTGCAGACCTTTGGGCTAATTTCGTTTAACTTCGAACAGGGACTAACGGAGCATTCGTTATTAACAAGGATTGCCTGAGGGAATAGGCATTTTTTTACAGGTGGCTTTACATTTTGTAATTTATTCTCTAGGGATAGGTCAAATTTCCTGTTGACATGTCACACCACATTAAATAACATTTGAAATTTATACAAAAGAAAACGTTCGAACATTATTCTGACTAAGTGCTTCATTGACCTAAAAACACTGATAGGCGAAGCTAGAATGAAACGAGTAAACCCGTAAAGAGCTACCAATGTCTTTTAATAATAAAATTTTAAAATATTGTACTTGTTGTGCGTAAAACCCTTTTAAATGTGTTAGCAAGATATAATGAATAAGATGGTATCTATCCTTAAGGATGCGGCCAGCGCAACATGTGTGCTCCGACTTGCTCGTCGGCGTGGGAGTGGGTCAAGTACTTACTCTTGACCAGGGTGCCACCAGTTTGAAATAACCAAATCCGCAGACCCAAACTAGAAGATCCTCGGTCTTAAGAATCAATAAGGGCGATTCAAAATCGACGACTATCAGCTACACAAGGGCGATTTAAAATCCAAACGACTATTAACTACACTTGTTTGGTTGAGGTATTTCAGAGCAAATAAAAGACGGTAACGTTCATGCAGGTTTAAATTTATTGGCGCTCATTAGGTTTGACGGTAACGTGTTGTCATATTTCTTTCAATAAAAAAAATTATCTGAATATAAAAAGCAGGTAAAAGAGCTCTATTGGAAACAAATAATAACTTGATATATGCTCACAAATATCGACCTAGATTATAACAGATGTAACAGTATGATATAATAAATGATAATCAAAAAAAACAATTCTAACTAATTAATGATAAACGCAATATGCATAAGGTATCTATCGTCACATCAACCAATAATTAAAACTTATCAGGATAATACTTATTACTACTAACTTCGTTGCGCGTGTACCATGGTATACGACTTGCAGTTGTAAATAAACTTAAAAATTCAGCTTATAAGATACCGTTATGTAAAATTACTATAATCAGACATTTAGTCAGTCAGAACGTCAATGTTTATCATTTACCACAATAGAAATTAAATTGTAAGAATAATGAAATATAGCATTAAAAAAACTATGAGCAATAATTCAATCGCACTAGTAAATATCGCGGTTATTTAGATACGCATTGGTAAGCTTTGCTTACACCTAAACAGTTCCAATAATAATTATATCAATACTTCGCAGAAAGAAATATAAACACGCAATCTAATACACGCTGGAAAATACTAATAACACGCCAATAACATTAGGCAGAAAGATCGCAATTATAACCTGAACTTATCTTAACTGGTCTTCGCCGATATCAATATCACCTACGGCCTTCTGCAAGTGGACTAGTGCTATGCACCTTGGGACTCTCAGTGGTATTTGAGGTAATGCCCATACCTCTATGGCTACAGTCGGTACCGATGAAACATAATCAACTGTATTGACCGGTAGCTACTTGGTTAGCTACTTAGTCTCTCTTCAAGCAAAGCTTGCTCCAAACCGAAAATAGCTTACTCCATATACACAACTCCAAGCAAAAATAGCTCCCATAAACTGGGTCCCAAAAAAAGCTGGCTCTCGATAAAAAAAACCTGAAAGAGAACAAGCGCTAAGTATGCATTCTCTTACTGCAATTTCAGGCAGTTTCCTTCACAAAAGGTATTTAATATAACTTTATACAACACTATACCCTATTATACAATACGAATGCCCATAAAGACAAAGAATCAGCTATGAGTGCTGGACTGCAATATCATACCGAGACGGTATCATGACCTATTATTCAATACGCTTGTTTTCGCCCGCATATTACTTCTTGCAAAAATACTGAGTATAATTAGTCATGCTGTGCCTGTTCCAGGCCCTAGTTATCTTTTGTTTAACGATATTGCATGATATAAATGCAAGAATAAATAAATTTTCAACAGTAACACTCTCTATATAGCAGTATTGTGCAGTATTTTAAATCCCTCTTAGACCTGTTAGAAAACTATAATGCAGTAACTTACACCCTGATAAAATAAATCCCCCCTATACAGAAAATAAATCAGAATGTACAAGATGTAAGATATGTAAATTTATTTACCTAAATACGTAGGGTTTTCCGATGGTAATGACAAATTGGGAGCAACGTTCTCTTACCTACAGGCATTCCTCGAGGAATTAAACGGCGTACTTTGTTCCAGAATCCACTGCACGTGGCAAATTACCAGCAAAAATCTTGACTTCAGGCAAAATCCAACCAATCTTCAGTCAAGCTAATTACTATAGCAACCTAGTAACTATGCCACTTTTTACCCGAAATAAGTATAATCCCCTTTAGGTGAGTTAAAAATTCTTAAACTCCTTGGAAGGTTTACTGAAGAAAAAGAACGAATCCAGGAGAAAATCGGCCACCTAGATCGTGAAATTCGATGCTAAAAAGACAGAAAAAAACTCGGCCAACAGGCTCGCTTTACACTGTCCTACAACCTACGTAAACTACACCAGCCGATTGTCGCCAAATTTACTAACATCTGTAATATGGAATGGAACACCCCTAGGGCTGTATGATATTATACATTGCTGGTAGGACAAAGGAATCCAACGATAAAACCACTATTGACAATGACCAAACAAACAGAAACCATCTCGTTCCTAACATCATATCTGTTCAACGCAGAAATTCGCGATCAATCGAACCTAAACGTACGCCTGTAAAGCACTTCGAGCGACATTGCCAAATTAGGGAATACACGCAATCACAAAATATCTTGTCGGCGTATTTTAAAAGCGAAAGCGAAAAATAATCGTTTAACATCAAACTGACTGAAGCATATCAATCAATTATAGACTTTCTTGATGGCTTGCATTGCAAACACGTCTAAATCGCATGAAGAATGCTCAGCGAATATAACATCTGGCAACGTTCCAAGAATATCCCTTTCATTTATTACATTCGTCCATAGGCAACCAATAATTCTTATTTGTCCTCGTGACTCTAGCGCGATTTATTATTATTGTTTGAAGGTTATATCAAAAGTAAACATTGATTGAAATTTAACTTTTTCGTATAAAATATTGAAACAAACCCAGGAATAATACCCGAGAAATCCCAAAACCAATGTTTCTGATATTCATGAGACCGTTTTTAATGTATATTGTCACCGGAAAGGAAATTATTCGTAAAGGTAAGTGATTTAATTGAATGTTTTGAAATGCAATGCGATACAGCCTATACTTAAATGTTTTCTTGATAGCGAGGCAGAATACAGCACGATTTAGTGAGTGATTATGTACTAAGTCAGTGGTATCAAACAGAGAAAATCAAGTTACGTATATAACTATCGTGCTTTCAATCTAGTCCTCTAAGTGCTCGATAAAAGGCAGGATCCAAACGAGTAAGTAGTCTCGTAGTATAGTAATAGATCTAGGATTAAAGCTGTAATAACTGACTTTATTTGACCTCTATCTGTTACATGTTTTCATGCTAAATTGACATGTAATATACTAACTGTATATTTATAGTGAGTTCCAACAGAATATAGGAAACGAGAGATCCAAGAGTGTCAGATCGGATGAATCCGTTGTAGAAGATCGGATGACGCAGGCGCGAAACTTCTTTTCGAACTAACTTAATATCAGAGAGGTGTCGCGGTAGCCTCAAAATCAATACAGGAGTATTGAAAACCTATGTTTTATACCGTTAACAAATGCGCTTTCCTATACATTTTTCTTTCTCTTTTTGACTTTTTGCCTTCATTCTCCTATCTCTAGATCAACATTCAAAGACCTATTCGTCCTTTTACATAAATTTGGATTTTACTGCCTGAGCGGCCGTAATTATTTAACCATATATTTTTGCCGCACAAAAATAAGTATATATAATAATAATAGATTTATAACTGAAAACAGTAATAAATGTTGATGAATGTGTAATAGAGCAATAAATGGATAATAGGATAATAATGATAATTGTAAACGTCAGTTGAAATCCGCTGGCCAACAAAATGTGGTTTGCTGTTTCCCGAACGTAATTATTTAATGTTGACCTTCTCAACGATAACAAAGATAAAACATCTAACTGCAACTCAATGGATCCTGCAAATCTAAGATATCCCAAACCCGATGGCAAACATGTTACAAATTAATTTTAATGATGGTAAAGTTATGGTCTCTATGCGTATGCAAAATTTATTGTTATGGTCGATACGCTCTTAAGGAAGTTTTAGTTATGACAAGAAAATGGAAGATTCCATTATTGTAAGAGTATCGGTATTTGGAAGAACATCTACCTATTTATATTGAAAATGATAATGTTTTCTTGAAATATTTCGAATAAACTTATATTCAGTTAATAATATTTTTATATATAATAATGTACCATTTGATATTTTCACAGCTAACTAAACCCTGTCTTTTGCAATGTAGGTAACTGAACAGACAAACTTATTCCTTTACGTCATGGACTTTTTCTAAAAATGGTACCCTTTTTTGCAAGGTCTTCTTGGCGGGGAGCAACAAGTGCAGTCGGACAAATATTAGGGGACGGCATTTTAGTTTACCCCAAATTTCCGAGTTGCTAGAATCCTAAAAGTTTTTCACTTATTGTATTTGCATATCGGATATAGACGACAACGCCGTTGATTTTTCTATAGGGAGCATGCTTTAGGATCAAATATTCCTCGAAGGAAGGATTATTTTTCGAAAGGAGAGATCTTAGAACAGAATTCTTTTGTTAGTAAATTTCTGCGGAAGCGGAAGTTTTACAAACAAATTTACATATGAAAGCTTTTTCCTATAACGAAATAATTTTGGTTAGTTTCGGTAAGTCTGGGTTTGTCTGGGTTAGTTTGAGTTAGTTAGCGCAAAAGTGGGGCCTGATAATCCACAAAAAGAAAGTAAAACTGTTATTCCTTAGAGGGTATAAAAGTTCATTTATAGATGTTACTTTTTCTATCGAGAATCTTGCAAGTAATATAAATAACTAAAATTCTAGATAACTTATGTCACCACATACTACTTTTGTGATTAAAAATTATACCCTGAAGAAATAATCCAATATTAAGGGAAGAGTCGATACAGATATCATTAATCTCAAGCTGCAACTAATACACAAAAGTTCAAAGACCTAGTCTAACTACAACCAGCATTCCATATTGGTGGACCGATGCCTTAGAGCAAGAAGGATCCATACGAGAAATGCGAGAGTGTTTATGTTTGGGTATTGTGGATAAAACTGTTGTAGTGCATTTTGTCCAAACTTTCAAACCCCAATTTAGAGGGGAATATTATACTAGAAACGAAAACAACTAAACAAACTTATCGCGAGTAAATAAAAGGGGCTGGAAATAATTCTGTGAAAACTAGAGGCAGCAATATGGGAAGAAGGAATCAAAATAATAAAAGAAAATATTAAAGATGCAGGCCCATCCTCCAAACTAATGGATGGAAAGACCCAAGAAGTAATATATGTCCCCATAAAAACAAAATATCGCCTGACTAAAGTAAATAAAAAAAAATAAAAAATAAAAGTTCAAAGGTTTGCTACCATGGTCAAATTTAACCGATAATTCAATATTTATATATAACAAAACTTATTCTCTCATGGTCTGATCCGATCCGTTGGGCGAATCCAGCACTCTCCAGGAAGGAAACGTACACAATGCAAGAAACTTCTTAGGTCTAAGTAGGTAGCAAGGTAGTGACGCAAGAAGACTTCCTCTGTCGTAGGAAGGATTAAATCTGAACTCCTCACATAGCCAGGATAAAAACCCCCTCAAAAAAAAAACCTGTTAAACATCAACATATTCAAGGCTTTGCTTAAAACATGAAGCAAAGAACATTTACAGACTGAGCTAATAATATAAAATGTCAAATAAAATAACCGGGAAAAATCTTTTACCTTTGAAGGGTTTGTTATCCGCTTAATGCCGAAATCGCTAGGCTGCCTCAAAAGGCGGACAAGAAAAGCCTCTATAAGGAAAATTACAAGTAATTAGGAATCGTTCACGTGGAGTGGACACTCAATAAAAATCCAAGACCATCTCACCTGACAGAAAGACTTATTTATCCCATTAAGGAGCGAGTGCCAGGCACCAAAGAAACAATTAACAAAAGATACGGTAAAGGAACGCCTGAAACCCAAAAATGGGTCGAGTGAAAAATGCCACTAGGGTAAAATCAACCAACTGCTTTCATCCGACACCAAGAGTGAAGAGTGGCGCACTCGAGACTTCCAGGATCAAACGGACTTCCTCTAAAATCTCCACTTCAATAACGACTGGCCAATTCGAGGGCCAATTGAAACACGACTTGCATATCACATGTCTAACCCAACAATTTTCTCAGTTCATTTTGAAAATAGTACTCCAGGATTTTGATACACCGGCATTTATTAAAAAGAACATGCTAGTAACGTTTTTTTAGTTCCCGTTCTTTCCAAATCCTCGACCGAACATTTTAGAATTATTACAAGTTAATATTATGAAACGAAAACTGCACGAAAGAAATCCAAGCCAATATCGATTTTAAAGTTTAGAGAGTTAGCAGAGGTCATCACTTTATGGTGCTTATTTGTTCTATTTGATAACGAATCTTAAACTTTTTCTTAAATTTTTTTTCTAGCTCTAAAAATTAAGGCTGTAGGTGGGTTAGTTTGGGTTAATATACGACAGAATCCTGTACACAGCAATAAATTAAAGATTGCGTATATTCATAAAGTATATATTTGGGCATGGTACTTGGGCATGGGTTGCGCCCTTATCTTACTTAGTTTTCAGTGAATTCTTAGGGAAACGCAATTTTTCTCTGCTGGTTTAATTTATTCTTGTATGCACCTGACTGATAATTTCAATCGTGTTTTTATTACTTGTTTTCCTTTATAAAATATGCATTTTCTTATACGTGCGTTGGTTTCGGCTAGTTTATTGGTTATTGCCATACAACTAATAACATGTTTGCTGCAGCAAAATGATTAAAAGGTGTCCAAATTCACCAGTCCCCAATTAGTTATTTACGCAGTGCCTTTCGAAGATATTCTTGTCTGTAAATTGAGTACGGGCAATAATTATCTTAAATTTTAAACATTCTTTTTTACAACGTGACAATTTCCTCAAATTAAGCATTATTCGCAACGGGTACAAAAGAGCAGACAATTTCAAAGTTTGAAGTATACACTTAGTAGTTCTTGTAAGGGAAAAATATTTAATAATAAGTTGGCGCAGAATTTAGGGCGTCACAAGCACAATATGCCACTATACAGCAGAAACTAAGTTCATGAGATATTCAACAAGTTTGCCGCCAGATGGGTGTCTGATTTCGTCAGCATAACTTCTGCGTAACTAAGTTTCCCAGGTATATTTTACCGTCTTACAGCAGTTAACTTTATTGCATTATAACTGCCAAAATATACCTATGTTACTTTGCTAATTAAGTGTCTGCATTGTAAGATTTATTTACCATAAGGTCGTAATGGAATTAGTGATATGTCGCATAATAGTATATTACATAACGAGAATGGTAAGTAGCATATTACAAACGAGAAAGATTACTGTGCGAGCGAGCACAGCTAGCGAGGACTGTAATCGAACAAGTTTGTAATAAGCAAATTACCATGAAGGAGTGTACTATACTTGTTCTACGACTATTTTTAAAATGCCGGGTGGTGTATTGTTTAAGTTTTAAATAATGCAATTATCAGCAATAGCATGCTTTAATAGTTATAGATTATAGTTTATAATATTAATTATGCAAACTAAATCTAGTGAAATATAAATTCGTTTAAACTATATATAAATTGTGAATATAATTAAATTTGTATTTAATTGGCAATTATTTATTATCATTATTGGTATTAAAGTTATTAGTAAATTTTTTACAATTTTTATTACAAAAGGAGCTATTGATTTTTCGGATACATTTGTATTCATTGTTAAAATATTTGATGAAATATTTGCTTGTGTTTCATTGTCTTCAACATTCATAGTGGAGTTGGATGGTAACTTATTATCGATAGATTGCAATATTCTTTCAGAAGTTGTTTTTTGTTTGTAATGGATTCATCTACGTATCCTTCCGCTACAGTACAAAATTTCCATGCGAATCTCTTTAGCGTCAGTCACCTTCTGCGTCGACCAGAATTGTAGCGGACGTCCTTCTGAAACAATGACTGATGTACGAAGCGACATCGATCAATTTTAACTACTTTGCAATATTTTTGCAGAGAAATCTCGCGATATGAGCGGTTTAAGGCTAATTTGTTAAAAAAACAGATCTACTTCCTAGATCTGTTATTATAACGCACGCCTGAGCCTTAGTATTCTTTACGTATAGTTGTGTGTAAGAATGGTTTTACTTATTGAGTAAACTGTATGTAAGAGAATGTTTACTAATATAAGAGTAGAAAAAATATATAATCTTAAAACTAACTATCGATTATAGGATTCTTCTACATATCGTCTTTTAAATATTCAAATTACTAAACGACCCTTTAAATTACTCAGCAAACTTAATCACCTAAAACAAGCGACTGATATATTGATGCATGGCGATCAAGTTATAAAGTAACAAATTCCCAGACCAGAGACAGTTTACGAATGAAAGTAGGAACATTCCACTAGAAGTTCTAAAAGCCCGCATTCCCTCCTTACCTGGCAGACTCAACTCTCTGGTGATTTAACTTTTAAATTGACAAAAGACAAAAGGTATTACCATCAGGATGCGCTCTTAAGAAACTAGCTGAACGCCTCACTGTATTTATGGCTAAGGCTTGCCTCCTTAAGTATTATATTAACTCACGAACCCCTGACATGGCCTTTTAAATCTTACTTAAAGCTTAATAAGGATGTGGAAATTTCTATTTAGCATGTAACTATGTTCTCAGTAAAAGTTTCAAGCTTTTGCGATTTATAGGAAAGATAAGTTTTAGTATTTTATTCTGAGGAAAAGGTTAAAAAAATCTTATTGGGAATAAAATGTCGAAAAGTTGATGTTCACCTATAAA
>MU193970.1:2660-13482 GCA_016904865.1 Pissodes strobi | reverse complement strand
ACTTAGAATATTTCCAAAAAAAACATCAGGAACTTAAACTGTTACAAGCTTACTTCAGTTTGCAGGCGCAAGCAGCGTCCCACGAAATGAAATGTTTACCGCCTACCTTTTCGGTAACCCGCGTTATTCTTCGATAATTTTTTCTCTTCATTTAAGTTGTTTGTTCATCTAAAAAATAATGTTTTTTTTTACTACTGGCACATTTCGTGATTATAGAACCAACAAATGTCCAGTTGAAGACACTAAATCCTTGGCCAAAAAAGAACGAGGAGCTTATTCTTCTGCATATGAAAAGGAATCAAACATTTCAATTGTTCGTCGGAATGACAAGTCAGTGGTAACTATGGCAAGTAACACTTTTAGTGTACAGCCAATGACTCGCGCCAAAAGATACGATAGAAAGCTGAAGGCTGAAAAAAGTATTAGTCAACCAAACCTTATCTATAAGTATAATCAATATATGGGCGGTGTTGATTTACACGACTACGCGATAGCAAATTATAGATGTAACATTCTTGGAAAAAAATGGTGGTGGCCTTTATTTGTCAATGGGCTTGACAGCTTATTAGCCAATTCTTGGAAACTATATAATATTGTAAATCCAGATAGAATGTCACAACTAAATTTTAAATCCTATGTAGCCTTACGACTGATGAAAACTGAGCAAGTTGTACGTAATAGAAATCTAGCGGCACCTATTGATGAAGTGTGGTTTGATAGTGTAGGCCATATAATAATGCGACAATGCGAATCGGTGCGTAGGAGGTGCAGAATTTGTCACAGCCAAACTATATATATCTGTAGGAGATGTGAAGTGTATTTGCATCCAGATTGTTTTGCTAATTACCACATTTTGTCTTAAAAATATTTATTTTTTATATTGTTTTAGCCCAGTGATGCATATAAGCAACACCAAAGGAAATTAGATTTTTCAGTTTGGACGTAGGTTTTCTATAAATCTGTATGCTCTGTAGCTTGTTTAGATATTATTACTTTTCAGTTTTACTTTTTTTTAAGTTTTAAGTTAGTTTTAAAAAAAAATCGGTTGATCAAAGTTTTGCGGATTTTCCCAGTGCTGCGTCAACGCAACGGTACATTTTTTGTAAACCAGCGAAAAAAAAAATTATATTGCACTTCTGATCTTATAGGCTAAGTTTTGAAAATTATATATTAAAGAATATTCGTTTTTATTATTTCTTCCCTTGGGAAAATATGGGTTTATTTAGACTCGATCAGGGACTTGCCCTAAAATGTTTTGGGTTTACAGCAAATTGATCGGGTTAAGGTGAGACAGAATGATATGTAAAACTAAGTAAAATTTGCCATACAAACGAAGGAGCGCAGCTCTTGGTAATAAAACAGACATAACTTATGTCTGCTAAGTTAGCAAGCAAGCAACATTTATTAATAGGTAGTTAACAAATGATAATATATACCTTAGACTACTATACATGGTTATATATTTCGCGACACATAGTACGGATAGGCTACGAGCGCCCTACAGGCGCCTCAGACACCTCTCAGCACGCAGTGTACATTCAAAATGGGCCGATGTTAAGTCCTAGCCATGTTTCGGCTAGTAGTAAGGTACCATCCCAGCAAGTAACTGTTCTACTTAGGCAGTTGCCTTTCAGAAATTTTGCATTAACAAGTACAACACGGATGTCAATGGAACTGATGACTTATTTTCCGGGATAGGGATAGATGAGGGGTAGTAACATGGGGAAAACAGTAGGAAAAACCCCATTTCATGTCTGCTAAGTTAATCATTATAAGGATAGTTTATTGCTGTGACAATAGCCTTAATAATGATGGTATACAAAAGAAGGAGCGCAGCTCTTGGCGATATCGTATATCTAAGATACTCAAAATAATCATAGTTTATGGATACGACAATAGTCATAATAATGATGGTATACAAAGGAAGGAGCGCAGCTCTTGGTAATACCGTATATCCAAGATAATCATAATAATCATAATATACTTGGACCAAGATAATTATCATAATTATAATGTATTGGTGCAACAATAGTCTTATTAATCATAATATATTGTTGCCACAAAATATACCATATTCGACACAAGTCAAACTAAAATTAATAAAAAAAAATGCTAGAATAAAAAATATATTAAATGCACTAAAATACACACTATTTTAGTGTAAATTAAAAGAAACACCAAAAGCAGTCCATTAGAAATATTATAACAGGTTAAAATCACAACCAAGTAAAACGGATTAAAATTAAATGAACAGCCTTAAAGGAATCAATCATACATTTTTTATAATAATAATCTGTACATTTATAAATATGAGATAAGCGTGATCACAGCATAGTTTTCACTACTGGTATGAAATGCAGGACCGAATCCGAATAGAAAAGAGTAGTAGTTGTAGACGACGGTCCATTTGCACGAATTCAGGCAATATCGTTACCTATTGTTGACGTGTGTTGTATTTTGTGTCTGGATAATATTTAAATTATTGCGATTGGCTTTTTATGGCAAATGTACGATAACGGTGCATATCAGGTAAAAAAAAACAGAGAGGGAAAAACTAAAAAAAGAAAAGATATAAATTAAAAGGCTGGGCCCATTGAGCTCCCCTTATAGCAGAAAAGAATTTGCATTTCCTGTGAGAAATCAGTTATCGTCCGCGTACCAAAAAAAAAACACATTTGTAACAGTAGAGACTCCAGGACCTTTATATACAAGGCTGGGCCCGTTGAGCTCCCCTTGTCGCAGAAAAAATATTGGTCTGGTCCCGTTGCGACCCACCACACTGCCAGATCCTTTTAGAGCAAGTAGCTCGCATCTGGACCCGTTGTGTCGCATGCCAAAAAGATTAGTTATACCAGCTACAATCGCGTAACTTTACTAAACACGGGTGTTATTGAGCCCCTGACAGAAGATCAGCAAAGTTAAATATCACTAATATTATTGTCTGTTTCCGTAAATGAGTAGTACGTGCATGGTTAGTACTTAGATTACTTGGGTTAGTTTGGATTAATCTCTGCATTTTTCTGTTTCATTTTATTATTGAATCTGTAATTTTACGGTTACATTTATTGCTGTGTTCTTGACTTATCATATATTTACTTATTCCTTTATTGTAACTGCTATATTTTATTTTAACACTGTCTTGTTTTAAGTTCTGCAAATTAATGCTGAAGACATATCTTGGTTTAATTATCTTAGGTTGATTTACTCGATATTTACCTTTTTATTGGTTGACATATTAGTGTTTGAATTAAAAAGATCTTTCTGTCTCACCTTGTCCTAGTTAATCTTTATCTGGGGTAAACCTGTCCACTGTACTTTACGAATTACGTGTTCTCTGCTACATTGATAAAATCCACCTGTATATGAGATGACATATTTTAATTACGTGGCAAATAGATCAGCTGTTTGGCATCCAATGACTTTTGTTTCTAGCATTAGGAAGGCAGTCTATTTTCAGGGCTGATTTAAAGTATTAGCTTAGTAAAGCATAAAACTCAAAGCGACAGAGGAAAGTGGTCCTAGAAGGGTAGGTAATTATCAGTTTAATAGGAAAGAAGTGTATACAAACTCTATAACAACTACTACAAACACAGCGCAATTTTGGGTCCTAACCAACCATTTGCGCAAGCGCTATCAACAAGTGGTATTAAATAATCTATGACGATCACAGCTACGCCTTTACTTCTCACATGCAAATGCATGCCCCGGATATGGATTGTTTCACTGGTGCCGTGACCAGGATATAGTTATTTGCATTGATATATGTTATTTCTATTTAATCTGATACTACAAATGTACTATTCCAGGTGAAGGAGAGAACAATGGAACGAGCAGCAGCAACTCCACCACCCACGACGAACCCGACCTCCTGATAGACCTCTCGACCGCGATCCAGCAGATGAAAGACGACCAGAAAACCTTCCAGTTACAGCTGGGCAGAAGCCTACTAGCAATACATAAGGAACAACAATTGAAGCTACTAGAATTCGAACAAAGGATCGATAATCGTTTGGCACAACAGACAGAACCACCAGCGCACACAATACCAAAATCAATAACCCGAATCACAGAAGGTTATCTGACGTCACAACCGCCTTTACCGATATTTCGAGGGGAAAATACCGGTAAGCATCCGGTCAAGTTCATAGAAGAGGTAGAAATCTATCTTAAGAAAATGAACGTTACCCCAGACCGAGTATTAGATATTGTCTGGGAGTCTTTAATCGACGAAGCACGAGATTGGGCGAACATTTTAAAAATTTCCTGGGAAACATACGAAGACTTCCGACAAGAATTCCTTCACGCATTCTGGTCAGAACAAGCGCAAAATGACCTACGACACACTATAGCCACACAACGTTGGGATCCAAATTTGCGACGAAATATGGAAGCTCACTTAGCTAACTATGTGGGAATTATCCGACTGTTAACCAAACCAATGCCTGACGACGTCCTACTTGGCGAACTGATGAAGCATTTCCCAACACACATCCAGTCACTGTGAGCTCTTAAAACTGGAAAGGAAAATATAGCCAACGCTGCTAAATTTTTAAGAATCCAAGAAGTCAATAGGACGCAGACAGAACCTAGTAGTACTAAGGAAGGACCGTCCCAACACGCACCACCAAGTAAACGATTTAGAGTGGATTACCGGAACATAGGAGGATCCGCCAACAAAGCTACCACTTCGGGAAACGACCAATGGTCGAGCTGAAGAGGCCACAGCGCTGGACCATCGCATTGTGTCAAGAGCAGCATAACCAGCCAACAACAGACACAATGCCAGAACACAAAGGCCTACAAATTATATTAAGTATGGGATGGCGCCCAGGCACAGGCCTCGGCAAACATCATCAAGATATTCAAGAACCTATCAAAGCAATATCCCATTACGGTACAAAAGGATTAAAGGAGATAGATGAGAAGTTGCCAAATAAAAAACGTTGTATCACTCATACAGTTTGGGTCCTCGCGAAGAGCGCTTCATTGACTAGTCATAGAGCCGCGGGCAACTATTTGCCCGAGATTGTCGCAATCTACAATGGCCACTCCATTAAAGCACTAATCGACACCGCAGCGGAGCTAACATGTATTTCGGAAAATATATACGAGTCCATCATTAAGCCAACCAACCCACCAGTCATACTATTAAAAGCTACAATCATACAGGGTGCCTTCGGAGCAAGGACCAAGCGCATCACACGACAAGTGATGCTGAGCATACGGATTCAAACGCAAAGATTCGATACGTGCTTTTTAACAATTCAAGGCTTAATACGGCACTGCATCATCGGCTTTGACTGGTTCCGACAGAACAACGGTAAGATTGACTTCGAGAAGAAAATAATTCAAGTAAGGACTGGCGAAACAAACTTGGAAATTCCATTCCTTCCCGCATAAGCGCAAAATGAACTGCTGACGGTAGAGCCCGAAGAAAGTGAAATTTCAATATTCAAGATCACAAAGGCCATCCCTAACTATGCGGAACTAGTTGAACGTCGAGTGCAGGAATGTCAACTATCGCCAGCCGAGAAATCACGGCTTAAGCGACTTCTAATGGAATTTTCCGACATTTACTCAGATATACCTGGCTTAACCAATGTATATAACCATGAGATCAGAATGCACGAAGAAAATCCATTTGTGAAGAAAAGCTATACCGTGCCCTTTGCACTTCGCCCCGCACTTGAAGCGAAATTACAGGAGATGGAGTCACAAGGCGTCATAGAAAGAACTTGGTCACTTTATTCCTGTCCGATGTCAGTCGTAAAGAAAAAGGATGGATCCGTCCGAATCTGTCTAGACAAACTTAACGACCAAATGGTGTCTGATTTAGAAAGTCTTCTGGACCAGCATCGATCTTGTGTCATCTTTTTGACAAATCCCACTGACTATAGCGAGCAGAAAATATACGGCATTTCTATATAACGGCCGGAGCTATTGCCATTTGGATTTAAAATCTTTGTTGTCAGTTTTAGCCTGGATATTGTATTAGGCTCGGAGGTCCGAGAATTTACGAACAACTATATAGATGATTTACTTATTGCCTCACGGACATTCAAAGAACATTGCGAACATATACATACCGTTTTAGGGAAGCTCTACGATGCCCGCATGACCATAAATATCGAGTAATCCCAGTTTGTGAGGAGCCAGGTTACATTTTTAGGCCACGTACTAACACCTTTGGGAATAAAAAGGGACGAAAGCAAGGTGAAGGTGATTCAAGACTTCCCAAAGCCGACAAAGTTCCGACATATACAAGCATTTTTGGGACTATGTAATTACTACCATCGATTTTGCAAGAACTATAGCACATACTCGAACAAGCTATGCCACTTATTACGCAAGGAAATCCATGGAAATGGGGAGAAGGGAAGGCATTTAATGGTATAAAGGCGCAATTTTTGGCGTACGTGGTGCTGGTGCACCCCGACCTTAAAGAAATATTCATAGTTGAAACAGATGCTTCCCAGTACGGAATAGAAGCAGCAAGGCAAAAAGGGGGTAGTGTCATTTTGGAGTCGTAGTTTAAGGGGGGCAGAATTAAATTATGTAACCACAGAGAAGGAATTACTGGCAATTGTATATGCAGTTCACAAATTCAGACTATATTTAACTGGCAGCAAGTTTATAATACGCACTGACCATACAGCCCTGACCTTTTTAAAACACTGTCATTTCATCAGTGAAAGAATTACACGCTGGCTTCTGTTTATTCAACAGTTCGACTTTCAGGTCGAATATATAAAGGGAAAAGATAATATAATTGCCGATACGCTCAGCCGATATCTAAGTTATCACAGCCAAACGCAAGAGGCACAACCACACCCAATAATCGCTTGCCGCAGAAGGATCAAAAGACATGATTAAGGACCTTCGGCGGATTAGCGGAGTTCAAGAAGAGGACCCACTACTGGGAGATATCAAGAAGGCCCTACGCGCACCCCAAAATCCTCTAAAACCTCATATCAAGCGGATCTTGAACTGCTACCAGATAGAAAATAATGTATTGATACGTGTCGACCCATACGGTAAAAATAAGGCAATCGCAATACCCAAAAGTCTACAGAAGCGACTTATCCTGCAATACCATCAGGAGATGGGACATTTTGGCGGACAAAAAGTTTTCATCGTAATGAAATATGACTTTCATAGGACAAATATGAAACGGGAAATAATACGCCTAGTACAGACTTGTGATATCTGTCAGAAAAGCCGAATAAACATTTTGAAGGACCTCAAAATTCAGTCTTGGCCAAAGATGTAGGTGAATTAGTAGCTGTTGACTTCTACGGACCACTACCAGTTGGAAAGGGAGGTGTCACCTATATATTGGTAGCAGTAGATATTTTTTCCAAATTTGTCAAATTATTTCCATTAAAGAATGCCACAAGTAGAGCTGCGGTGAACAGGATTGTCAAGGACTACATGCCAATAATACCAATCAAAAGGCTCCTTAGTGACCATGGTTCGCAATTTACTGCAAAAACCTGGCGTGAGACACTCGAGGAGCAAGGGATAAAAGTTACCAACGCCTCTGTAAGGAATGCCCGCTCCAATCTCAGCGAAAGGTATATGAAAGAAATTGGAAGACGGCTACGCACGTATTGTCATGACAGAAACTGCTCATGGGCCAATCCGTGACATGGAAGATTGTCTCAACAGCGTACCGCATTCGAGCATAGGATGTAGCCCTTTTGAGATAATAACCGCCGCTACAAAAACGCCATCGAGAGCATCATACCAAACAAAATCACGGAGACGCGGAAAGAAGTACGAGACACCGTCTGGAACATGTTGTTAAAAACTTCTAGATATCGGATCGCTAAGCAAAAAGGACAACCCTATAAACTCAAGTGTGGTGATTTAGTGCTTCTCAAGACGAACCCGATCTCGAGCGCTGCTGACAGAATTGTCTGAAAACTTCAACTTATATTTGGCGGACCTTTTAGGGTCACGAAAATGGTGCGTGAGAATGTGTATGAAATATGTTATCTACACAATGGTCCGAAAAAGGGCACTTACAACACCCATATTACACAGACACATAGGACACAAGAAAGGAATCCAGACTCGCCAGTCTTGTTAAAATTTCAAGCTAGTCAAGATGTACGATTGGACGAGTTTTTTCGAGAGCGCGATTTTTCCGTTAAATGATGGCATTCCGATCAAAATCTGTAACGACGGTCGTATAGCGACCCCTGACATTGCAGTTAGTCAAACACTAAAACCAGCGAATGTGGAAGCTGTGCCACTCATTTTTCCCACAGTAGACCTGTCGGAACTCCCAGAGTGGGAAATGGACTTCGAAGGGCAAACCTTAGAAGAATTCAGCCCGAACGATCTTGCTTGGATCGAGGATATCCTGCATTCAACTCTTGAAGGAAACACCGGAATGCAGCTGCCAACCGATTCGGTCTTAACGAAGCCAATACACCCCGACGACCCACAAACGGCGTCAAAGCGGACGCCACGTCCAGTGATGGAGCTTCGAAGGACTAAATGGTACCATGACGGGGAACCAGAACGACTGATACACGGGCCCCCAAAATCTTCGCGGTACTGCCAAGGAGACAACAACCACCTGTCCACCCAGAACCAACATAGTGGGTATCCCAGGACCAAGGCAGCACGCGGGACTACAGCCTGGAACAAACGGAGGGAACGTAAGTGGCGAAGGCAAGGACAGGAGGTCAGGAGGTAGGTAAAAATGCGCGAGTGTGAGTGAAGGAAATGTGAGTCAAGGGGGGTAAGAGACGGAAAAGTGCTAGGTTAAGCTAGATTAGTTAAAAGCAGAGCTGCCGCAATTACTTGGAAGAGCAATTAAATCACAATTGCCAACTACTTTAAGCATGATTAGGACCAAAATAATTGATTCATTGATATGACCAGATGCCAATTACTGATTTTAATTCAAATTCTTAAATTACACTTGAATAATTTAATTAATATAAAGCAAAAACTTTATGGGCCTATGCATGTTAGAAACAAATTTTAATAAAGTGGATCGTACAGAGGAATATATTTTTTTTATCCGTAATGCGGCTTCTTTTAATGAAAACTCTTAAGAAACCAGTCGGGCGTAAATACGACTAACTATACTAAACTAACAAATTGCCTTTGTAATTTGAAACCGAAACTGGAACTCAAGAAATAAGATAATAACATGCTTGGGTCAAAAACAATAATTTTAAGCAAATATACTACAATAATCTAAAAGTTTAAAATGCGATAAAGATACAGGGTGTCAAAATTCAAACGTTACTTATATTAAATGGATTAGCAACGCTATACCAACGCAGACACCAAAGATAATCGAAATAGCTATAAAAAAATAAACTTAAGTATCTTCATTTCATGAAAAACTAATACATATTTATAAATCAAATATTCAAAAAAAATAGTTATTAAAATTATATATTATGGAAAAAAACATGTAAAGCAGTTATATTTTATTACCAATAGCAAAATTACGAGAAAAAAAGGTCAATTTGGGCGATCTAATTATATGTTGACTAGGCTAGAAGTAAAATAATTTAAGTTTTTCTGCAATTTTGTTGTTGGCAGTGGAGTTAACCCTTTTATTTTTTTTTGGTAACAAAAATACTTAAAATACGAGAATCAGTTCTTATTTAAAGTTAATAGCTAGGCATGGTTACGCTTTGTAACGAAACATTATTTTCTGAATAATTCGATTACTTTTAAGGTAATTCCATTGATTTTGGGAGCAATTGAATTATGTTCAGCGTAATTCAATTACATTTTTAGTAATTGAATTAATTGCGATTTATCGAAACCAATTACTAATTACAATAATTACTCTATCTTAGTAATTGAAAAACAACAACTACCATCACCATTTTCAAAACTGATTGTATTAAAGTAATTCAAAACAATTTTTCAATTACACAGTAACTAAAAACAATTTTTCAATTATTAAGTAATTAAAAACAATTTTTCAATTATTGTAGTTCAATTACCGACAGCTCTGGTTAGAAGTTAGAGTAGAGTATAGTTTGTATATAGGTTTATTAGCACAAGCTATCCCCATGCAATGAACCCCACTTTTTTTGAAACTTTTTTTTCTCTGCAATTATTCACTATTCAACATAATGAGGGTTCAGGAAAAAGGGGGGTACCTATCGATAATATTTATTATTAAGTAAAGGATGTTGTTATATCTAAATTAAATATTCTCCTACCATAATTCGAGTTTGATTAGGTACACTAGGTAACAACTGTGTACACAGCTAGTGTAGTAGAAAATTTCATCACAAAGTATTGCATTCTAACGGTATACGTCCATTTATACTTTATGATAGGGGGAGAGTGAAATAACCCAGCCCTACCCTGCAGATTTTTTCTGATTTTCAATATTTTTTCTAAAGGCAATTTTATTTTTCTACTTATTATTAACACAACACATTGCACAATTAAAGAAATAAACAAAAAAATAATCCGAATTTAAATCAGTGCCATGAATAAATCAGCTAAATGCATATATAATAAGGGAGACCCGGTAAAGGTAGGCGCACAAGCGCGTCAGGCCCAGGAGCATATAAAAAGTGCCCGCGAAGCACGCCGTGGGACAATTACCAATATTAATTACCATTACCACCAGTCCTGTTGCTTCGGTCGCACAAGCAACACGTTTACCAATCCGCTCTGCGAAAAAGTCAAAAAGTGAAGTGAGGTAGAAATGCGCCACATATTGACGTTGGCTTATGCTGGAGTAAATAATTCGTTTCGACGTTAGCGCAACAAGCGCAGGAACGTCAAACTGGTGAGAGCAGTTTGATTACGGGGAGTGACGCCCCCG
>JAEQML010065244.1:0-21201 GCA_016904865.1 Pissodes strobi | reverse complement strand
ACGAATATAGTTGTTTTATTAACATCTTTGAACGAATAAACTTTTTATCAGTTATAGGAGCGGAACAAAATATCCAGTTTACAGTAATTTATATGAGAAACTGTCAAGTGAATAACTGACATTTGAAATCATATTATGATAGCAAATTTTAATCTGATCTTTACATTTTTATCTACTCTGATGTCTCAATTATTAGGGAAAATACAGAGTCTTATATATCTTCAAACTTAAGTTTATTTAAAGATGAAAATTTGCGATTTTTGGCTTTCCTATAAAATTATTTGGTTCTTCTTCTAATGGTGCGCTGACTTACTGTGGTTCGGCGTACTTGCTCCAGTTAGTTTCTTGATTGAGGTGCTGTTTGACGCCTGTCTTGGAAGTCACTTATAGTGATTTCTTAATACAATTTTGTTTATGTTTTTGTTGTCCATTGCCTTAATTATGAAAAAAATCCATAATAGTTGATATGACAGATTACTTCTACTGATCTAGAAAGGGATGTAGTATTTTTGAAAATAGTCGATTTTACAATGATCTTGCGGACATGTTGGGAAAATCAAAACGCTCGTTATATCGCAATTTACGAAGTTGGAGGCAAACGAGAAAATATGTGAGGGGACGATTACAGATGATAGATACGTAGTGTTATAAACACTATTAAACAGGTGTCAAAAGCACCTCAAACAAGAAACGAATTGGAAGAAGTACGTGGGACAAGAATAAGCTATCGTACGATTAGAATAGGCCTTAATAAAGCAGATTTGAATTCCTATACATGGACGTCGGGAGGGGGGCAGTTGCCCCACCCTAAGCACTATAAGGTATCTATTATATTAACCTAACAAATATTTAAAAATAAAAATTTTCTTTTCGACCTTGGTTTTGGTGTTCCCCCCCCCCCCCCCCCCCCGCCTAGCTCACAAGCTGGTGACGCCCTTGCCTACAAATAAAAAAGCTACAGAACTTCAGAGGAATCATCAAGTGGCAAAACTAGGCTTCGCTAGAGAACATTAAAATTAAGATAATGACCAGTGGGTTCTATTCACAGATCAGGGATGGATTTGTATCAATTCAATCGATGTATAGGAATGATGATTATATTGCCGCCCATGAACAACTCAATTTAACACTCACTGTTTCTTAATAATATTTCTTTTTTAATGAATGTTTGTTTAATGCACTTTTTAAACCTTGTATTTTTCCTAATAATTTAGATACTAGAGAGAATAAAAAAATCAGGCTACAGTTTGATTATCATAAAATGTTTTCAATCCACAAGGTGTCAAACAAATACGGAAAATTCGGTATTTTCTTTCCACTTCTATATACTTCAAAAATGTTAATCAGCCAACTGCATCCCCGCAGAATCAAGCTATTCGTACAATTCAAAAAATATATCGAAATCGAGTGAAGAGTTCCAGAGAAAATGATATTAAGCTTAGGGTACATTTTGCCCGTTTCTCCAATTTTGACGCTTAGTGTATTTGAGTTGCCTGGTTTCAGACCCCACTAACTCCACTTTTTATAGTTTTTAGAAAAAGGCAAAAATCTGTTTGGGTATGAAGTCCTACATTACAGAGCAAAAAATGAGTATATTTAGATCAACATAAGTACTGAAATGTCAAAGACAAAATCACAATGTCTGAGGTAGAAGAAGAAAAAATATATTTAAATATAAAAATGGTGGTTGGTGGCGTTTGCTACCGAACGATGGATTTAGTGCGATTTGAAATGCAATTGCAGAAACAATTTCATCTCAAATAAACTTTAATTCCAAAACAATAACATAGTAACGCTAACATTTATTGTTACTTTAAAGAAAACTAAACGCTCAAGTCTGGTATATCTTCAGCACCTTCACATAAAATATTGTCATCATTATGAGGTGTTTCCTCAAGTTCTTCGGGACAGACATTGTGATTGGCTGAAATGGATTTGGTGGCATTTGATGCTTCGCTGTAGTGGATTTGGTGTGGTTTGTTTCCCATTTGATTTTTTTTATTGCATTTCAGATAGTATTAGGTGTCTTTTGCGGCCAGGCG
The DNA here is from genome assembly GCA_016904865.1 of Pissodes strobi. Lineage (NCBI taxonomy): Eukaryota > Metazoa > Arthropoda > Insecta > Coleoptera > Curculionidae > Pissodes > Pissodes strobi. The sequence continues at coordinate 19,159 of JAEQML010065244.1, read as the reverse complement.
ATAAAACCAGCCGAGAGCGAATTAGTATCTATTGATACAATATGACGTATCAAAGTCATTTTGACCCAAAAATGGATTTAGCGGGGTTTGAAACCAGACGACTCATTTTTACTTCTAACTCTGAATATTTAAACAATAAATCATAGAGTCGTACGTACGCGGTCTAGAAAGAGTTAAGTTGCTGTTGTACCAAAATTTACCTCTAACCTCTACATGATTTCATAGTTGTTATTGAATTCGAACACCTAGTCCACTTGCTCTTTTCAAACAGTAGTAAAATTATTGCTTTGGGATTATTTTAAACCTGAGACAATAGCTCAGGACAAATTAGTCATATTTTCAGTATTTCAAAATATTTTAATAGTATGTGTGCTGTGCTTATCTGTTCATGCTAGATTCATGTGAAACATCTGTAAATAAACTACGTCAAATAATACCGATTCACATCTATGCACTAGTAACTAACCGAATTACCTAGCATGATAACTAATAATCCCGGTAAACAACTTATGTTTTCATGAAACGTCACTCCAATGTAATTAATTGATAATTCATTGATCTTCAAAAACTATTTGTAAAGGTAATTAACGTACTTTCGCTAAATGAAGTTTTAAGTGAGCATGGTGACGTAATCAATACTTATCCAGTAGCGTTTTAAAAAAGAGGAGCGCGCTAGCCATTCCAGACCGCAAATAATTATATAAGGTAAAATATTTTTTAATACACTAAATTTACATAATAATGATACCTGATAAAATATTAAACCCAAATATAATATATACTTACCTATTCATTATTATTAATATAACTACTGTCATTTGTTGTCGTATACAAAATACGTTGTTATTGAGACATCATACCTACTTTACTTTACTTTTGCTAGTTAAATTAGTATATGCTGATAACTCGAACTGCATATTTCTTTTTTCACCAATAATAACCTAAACTAATCGAAAATAGTTCATGTAGATTTAGAGTTTAAAAAGCGTGTTCTTGACCGTGTTTCCAAAATGAGCTATTTACAACATGGCTGTCATAAACTGGCTCAATTCCGTCCACCTCAAAGATATTTAACCCAGGATTTGGTCCGCCTCATCCCGCCCCTGGCAACGCCTGTCAAACAGTCACTACAGACGGCATCAGTTCGTCGTACAACTGGAAATACCTGGAACATCACTTTACAAGAACTCCTTTGTCTGGTGCACTGCATCACTGTGGAACTCACTCCCAGGACATCTGTTTCGCCTTAACTACAACCGACAACTATTCAAGAACCGTGTCAATAAACATCTTCGCACATATACCGCTCGTCGAGCGCCATAGGATCTCCGTTTAGTGTGTGTGCCACTGCCATAAAAAAAAACCTAGAAGAGACGGGCAAGTGGTTGTTTATTTTCCCGCAACATAGAGTCACATTCTAAGGTCGATAGACGTAGCGTTGCCAAATTTAAAGTTTACCAGTTTCTGTAGGAAATGACCTAGGAAATAGCGAATAAACTAGTAAAAATACGAGACACCAGACCTATTGATTTGTTTTTCATATGGAATTAAAACACTTAATAGCTATTTTGCCCGTTTTTGAACTATCAAAAACCGGTTCTGAAGTTCCTACATGCCAATCCGACAATGCCGCTTCCCTTGGTTCTGCCACCGAACATTAACTATACGATAAGAAGGACCACTCAACGGCGGCAACTTTGATGTGCTTGTTCAGCAAGCGCTACAAAGGAATCGTAGTGCTTTGCTTGGTTGCTGGGGTGACGATTGGCGGACTCGCCGCACACAGGTTGAATTTGAACAAAAGCTGGCCAGAATCGATATTTTCGTTTGCGGTTTATTAAGTCAAATTTATGACGAAATCATTTATAACATTCTAGTACTCTAGTTGGCTTTGGAAAAAACAGTTGAAATCTTTTGAATCGTTTGCAGCTCCCTGTCAAACTTACGTTATAGTTTTTTATTAGCGTTATTATTTTCACCAAATAAATATTTTGATAAAGTTTGTATTCAACTGGCTGTTTCAAAAATCTATTAACGTTTTTAATTAGTTATTGATAACCATACTCAAAGTATGTAATAACTAATATTTAAAAGACTTTGATTTTTTCTGCTTATTGCATAGCGCTGGTGACTTAAAATGAAAAAGTTTGATATATTTATCAAATCACAATTACAAGTTCGTGATATAATAAAAAAAAAATTTGTTAATGATTTCACCATATTTCCGACTACAAATATACTGTAATATGTACATTACGATTCTGATAAAAGAGATAAAAAAGAAAATCTTGCTCGAATTTGCTCCATTTTTTTATATTTAATTAAATTTTGGCGTTTTGGGTGATTTGAAAATTGGTTAAAGGGTTCACACAATATTTTTACTGTATATTTATTAAAATACTTATTTTACAATGGCATACATTCGGAAATATTCAAAAAATTACCTAATTTACTTAAAAAAATAATTTTTTCTCTTTATTTAAGATAAAAACTTGTTCTAGTCATACAATAAATCTCTCATTATTTTTTATTTCTTTGCTTCAGATCGAAGTTATTTAACTATAACGTATAAGGCTTATAAGCAATAATTGTTGGAAATACTTCAAAGCTTTCCCGACCAAAGTAATAATGCAAAATTTCTTAAATTGAAATTAAAAATATCGGAATTAACAGAATATCAAGACATTTCCAATGAGTTTAGGTCGACTTGCAATACTTTTTTCTATAGATATATTTCCAAGTGGAATCAATCAATTACGATCAAAGAGAGGTTTTTAGAAAAAAATAAAAATTGGCTTACAACTGTTGTAAGATTAAAAAAAAATAGGTATTGTAAAAGGACGCAAAACAATAGCGTTCAGTGAGTGTAGTGAGCGGTCCAAAAGACGAAGAACAGTGTCTAGCATCTGTATAAAATTATCAAAACGTAAGAGGGACGAAAAAATTGCAACATATTCTTCGTACGACAAACTTTTAGAGGCCAAAAAATGTCATCTCAATTAAGGCTGGGCGATTATTAAAAGTAATAATCAATGTTCGATTATTTGTAATACTCGATTATTATCGATTTATCAATATAATCATTTAATCAATATAATATATTAATCGAAATAACCGATTAATGAAAGTAATCGATTAATCGATATCATCAATTATTCAAAATAATCGATATAATCGATTCGTCGAAATAATCGATTAATCAAAATAATCGATATAATCGATTAATCGATATTTTCCGAAATATTAATCGATTAGTCGATTCATCGATAATTTCTTAAAAGTGAATCGTATAATCGATTACTTCTGCCCACCCCTAATATTGTAGTAAGTGAAAGTGAAGCTGAAATTTCGGTAGAATCATTATTGCACCATACTGGTGTCTTGCACCACGATTAATCGATTATTTCGACGAGTCGATTATATCGATTATTTTGGATGTTGTAACAAAAAGAGGTAATAAATACTTTGGCTGAATCAGCAGATATAATTTATAATTTAGTTTTAATTTGCAAATATGGCTTTGATGGTACCTTGGGACAGTCAGAATATAAGCAAGTGTTTTTGAACAACAGCTGCACTGATGCTTCTATATTTTTTACTAGTTTGATCCCTATTAGATTAATTTAAAAAAATATCCATAACTCTGAAATACTTGTATGGCAAAATTGCAGGCCCTCTCAACGCGTTTCTGTCGTCCGATTAACATTCATTTTGCTCGTGAGACTCCCGAATTAACTGTTGCAAAAAAAAAAACAAAATTTGGATCATCAAATTAAAAATTTAAAACCCTTTTTTTACAAAGAAGGAGCCCTTAATTTTCAAAATCATTTTTAAAACGGTTTAAGAACATACAAATGATTTTTATACAAGATTTTTTATCGTTAGTAATAATTGATACACCCTATATATAAATATAGATGATGAGCCAAAAATTGTAATACTTAATAACTTTTATGTTTTATTTCTGGTAAATATTATTATGGCCAGCTTTCCTAGAAATTCGACCAGTGTGCGCCGGATCAAAGGTCGCCTGCCAATATCGAGCTAGTTTTCGCGCGGGGATGGAGGCATATCGTCGACGAGAGTGAATCTTCTTACCATATGGTTAATGTTCGGTGGTTCCGCCTTGTTTTACGCCCAAAATATTTATAATATGCGCGTAGTAAAGTAAGTGCACCAATAGAATGAGAGCATTGAAGGTTAACGACACCAAAGACAGTTAATAAAACACCGTAGTATAGTGGCGGGGATCATATATTATCAGACGTTTAATACATGTCTTTGTATATTATATACCTAATACGGGTACTCCCGGTGTTTAAAATAAATAAAATATATATATTTTAAGTAGGTCTGATTGTTTATTAAATTTATACAATAGCTTAATAAAACTTACACAATTTACTAGTTAAGCAAATCTAAATTAACCAATTACAGACAATTTGATTTATCTGCGCTGAATAAATTCATGTTCTAAAATTACTAAAACATACTCTAGATTTAATACTTTTCTTCTAGAGAAATCAGTTTATTTAGTAGGTTTTTATCATTGTAGTATGAAATGAAAATATTTCTTTAATACGTATTTAATAGAAGAAAATAATTATTAAGCTACTTTTTGAATATATGTAGTCATTAATCAGTTATTTGTCATATTTATGTTTTTAAATAGAATTTGTATGTTTCAGTTCTTTTTTATTTGTCCCAAAAATAATGAAAACTAATTTATTTTATTTGCTAGCAGTGGGATTATTTAATTTTTCTTTTAACCCTTGAGAGCTGGAAAACCGTATGTGTCACAAAAACGTTTAAATCGTGATATTAAATTATGGTTTTTTTGGTGTCTCATATTATGTTCCGTCTTCAAATTTAAAATTATTCAGGTAATAAGTTTTGGAAGTTTTATTTAAATATTTGCTGCTTAATAGTGTTAGGCAACGACCATTCATTATGACATTCGCCTACGGCTCATGTCATATTCTCATGCTCGGCTCCTCATAGCCGTAAAATGTGAGTTGAATATACTATTTTTTCTAGGACCATTGACCCTGAAATATATTAACCCTGTATTATAAAAATCTCTCTCGATTTTTCCAAACTTTTTTTATACTTTTTCTCAAAGACATTTTTAGGTTAAAGGTCTGTTTTTTTTTCAGAGAAGCAAATAAGTATTTTCCACACGATCCTTTTAAAATTGTCTTTCGAACTCACGCGGAAAGTGACTTTTCCACATTCGACTACATGCCTGAACTCCGCTATGTGGAAAAGTATTACTTTCCGCATTTATTAGCAAAATAACTATTTTGTGTTAACTAACCTTCAGAACCCATATCTAGCAACCGCCAACTTTAATAATCCCACACACTATAAATAAAACGTAAATTTATTTTAAATAATGCACCCGAAATAAATACCATCATATAAAATTAAACCTATTTACTTTATTAAAATTATTATTATGATGAACTCACAATTTCAAAGTCTACACCTATGGACTGTCCTTGCTTTCGCACAGGCGGGCAACACTACGTTTAGTAGCGGGGGCCCAATCTTGTTCACGGCGAGGATTTGGCCGGGATAAAGTTTGTTCGTGATTCACAAAAATTAAAGGAGGCGGCGGCGGCGCAAGCGTTTTGTTGGTGTTGGATGCTAGTTTTCGGATTTTTATGAATGCGTTGTCGGGTCTCTTTTTAGGTTAAATGTCTTTGGTCAACCTCTACTATTTCGTTTCTTTTTAAATTACTTAAAATATCACAGTTTTTTGGCACCAAGCTTTTCACCAGCTGCCCAAGTCATTATATTTATTCTTGATATTTCTACTGTATAATTGTGTTTGCCTATACCTATACAGCAGGCCAGAGGAGCCATGTGACACTCTGTAATTTTTGTATTTAAAAGTATATTATTTTGGAATTCGAAGGCTCTTTTTTTAGGCTACCCTGCATGGCAGTTTTGACTTTAGGTTTAACTGGAAGTAGCATACATTTTGTTGTTAGAATTTTTTTATTCGGATTAAATTTCTATTTTCAGCCATGTATCATATATATTTGTAATGTATCTCTTAATCGAATACTTAACCTGAACGAGACGGAAATAACAACGTTGTTACAGGCTCCAAAAATTATTAGTCAAAGTGGATAAAGGCAATTTGTATCTGCTGAACGAGGAAATTTGGTAGTCTTCTGTGGCATCATTTTGGCTACATGTGTAGCAATTCATGTTCATATTATATACACAAGGATCTGAATGAAATATGCATTTATGTTTGGCTGTAGGTTTTGCCTCAAAGTACTAGTACTAGTATGAACAGTTTTATTGATAACAAACTGTTATTAATTGTCGATAATCAATAATCATGCAATCGACTATTGCAGGTAAAACCGAATTGTCATGATATCCTCCCCACCATATATGCTTTCCGCAAATATGGAATTTAGCTAATTAATTCACATGTTTTTAATGATTTAGATTCAAAAAATATTAATGAACATTTAATTTCAGTTTCAACGGTTCCCCAAATATCAATATTATAAGCAACGCAATTTTAATTCCTGCTAGAAATAAAGATGATAGTGGTAACCAATTCATTATTTCACTAGTCAATTTTCTTGTAGACACAGTTTAAATATAGTTGCATATTCAATTATAACCTAACACAAACAGTTTCTCAGTCCAAAAGACATGAGGCCGTATCCGAAACTTGCCATAAAACTACTAAAATAAATTTAGCAAGCAAAGTAAGTCAGAAACTTCACCAGCACACCTGAACAAAATGAAATTCTGCTAGAGAAGAGAGGAAAGAAACTAAAGGCAATGAAACGAGAGGGGCATAGTCGTTAAATTGCCAAAACCAAAATAAATGTTGAGTAGTACTAGCAGATTGGGTTCCTACATATATTTTAATGTTTCGTTTATAAATTATAATGTGCTTTAAATATGTTGTTAAAATGTAAAATGCCAAATAATATTATACATACTTTAATTTTTGAATTATATCTTCATCTTTAAATATTGCTATTTTGGTTGAAACTCCTATTAAATGGATTTATGTAGTATGTAGCTAATAAATACTCACAAATTTAAAATAAAAATCATCTTGGTGTAATCCAAGATGGTAGCAGATTGGGACCAGTTCTTCTAAGGTATCCCACACTCCCCATAGTCGTCTCAAGCAACCCCACGATGGAGCACATTGGGGAAAAGACTCATTTGGTTTAAATAACTTTCCCCCTTAAAACTACTTTCATATTTACAGTTTTGATTACAAAAATTATTTTTCAACATATGCTATTAACCATGCCAGTGTATGATTTTTTTGGTGCAAACTCTAGGGCATCGAAGGAAAGCAATCACAAAAATAGTATATTATATACCTAGGTTGAGAAGTAAGCAATTATTTACCGAGCACTTTTATATCCTGAGGCGCGGAGCGCCTAAGGATATAATGTGCGAGGTTAATAATGGCCTTCTCAACCGAGGTATATATAGAATTTTTTTTACTACTAACACTGATATATTACCATATTTGATTCGATTTGATTTTTATATTAGTCATTTTCTACTTATTTTTCAAATAGTTCGAAATATCAAGTAGCCTGGAACTTCAGTTGTCTAACTGACAGATATCGTAACAAGAAGCGTTTTTTCGCGAGCTAACTACAATTAACCACGGCATACTACAGGATACTACTTTGTTTTCACGAGGATTAATTTAATTGTGGTAAGTGAGGGGAAGTTTCGTGACGTCACTATTACATCATCATTTTTCAACTACGGCTTACTACAACTTACATACGTGACGAGGTGTGGTACTCGCGGTTTGATGGAGTCATGGCGGATTAATTTTGAAACGTTAAACATGTGAAATGTTTGGTTTTCCATTCTGAACAAGTTTGTAAATTATACGTTCATGAAATTCTTCTATAGAAGCCTCATACGCATCGGAATTCCTACACAAATGTGACCCAAATGGGATTTGGGCAGCATAAAGTATCCTGAACATATTCATCGAAAAAATACCATTAGTTTGCTTATCTCCAGAGGCCACCATTCTGTCATCAAAAATATTAGTAAACGTTCTGCTCTGATCAAACTGATCATTTTCAAATAAATATGCAAAATATCTATATTCTTTTCTAGCAATTTGTGGTGGGGTGCCCGCTTGGCACTTACTTCAGTATTACTTGTAGTTAACCGTGGTTACTCGCCAAAAAACGCTAATAATCTCCTGACAGCTCCATACATAAAAAGTACCTTCTCTCCATCTAAATTTTGACAAAATCACATTATTAATAAGAATATTATGGGGAGTCATGAAAAGTGAGTCATACTGTATATAATTTTTTTACTAATAGCACTGATACAATCCTTATCATTATTTGAATTGATTAGATTTTGAAATTAATCATTTCCTACTCATTTTTCAAATAATCCGAAATGACAACTAGTTGTCAAACTAAGAAGTTTGACATTTTGATATTTTCCGTTTCCGTTTCATTATTGACCTAGGTTTTTTTTAATATTATTATTTACCTAGGGTGAGAAATGTTACTTCTCATTTGAGGAATGGAGTAAATAATGGTGATTTATCATGTTCGTAGTAAAAAAAATATATTACTATGTAACGTTTTCTTCCTTGTATACCATTTCCTACCGGTTGTGCTGATTGGGTTACAAAAATTTTGTTACTCTTGCTGATTAGTCAAGATGTTATTTGTTATTTTTGTGACATCGATGTCCTTTTAACCTATTTTGAAGATATTTTATCGATATTGACACTAAAGGCAATTTTATATATAAAATTTCTAATTTTGTGTTATTTTTTTCTAGCTATGTTTACTTTTAAGTGTACTTATCTACAAATTGCTTAATAAGTTATCCAAAATTTAAATCTGTTTAAACTTGAGAATCCTTTGATTTAATAATGGTTTGAATATGTTGAAAGTCCTGACTTGACGCACCAATAGAAAATATTTTTGTCAAAAGTATGTTTTACAGGTATCTGTGGAGACTAGGCACTCTTGGTCGATCCGTGAATAAAACAAAAATACAGCTTTATCATTATTAGGGCTTTGTTCTAAAAATGTGAGCATAATTTGCATGATTACTGTAGCTCTGCTCTGTGTGGAGAGAATGCTAAATGAGGTTCCAGAGATCAGAGGGAAGCATTTTAATTACAGGTTCAAAATGTGAAATTGTTCTGCTTAAAGTGTTGAGTTGAAAACTCGAGAAAAATTTTAAATACGATTTTCAGGCCAAAGATGAATATTTATATAAACAGAATATATGAATGTATTATAATATAATTTTATTTCTTCTGGCACTAAAATTTAGATTCACTATGATTATAGAATAAATGGATGGCAATTCAAATCATATTTTCGTTATAAGATACTGCAATGCAGAGATTACGTTTTAAATTTCAATAATGTATAAGTCCATATATTTTATATATTATAATCCGATTATGACTAATCGACAGTTTTCGAACCCAAACTAACACAAACTTAATTCTGAGTTCGTAATTAATATTCAATATAATAATTAGAATGATAAAAACATTAAATTACCTTCACCATTTCAGCAAGAAGCTGGTCTAGATTTAGCATCGCCTTTACAATAGTTTTAGTTGAGGATGTTAGTTTGTTTCAAATTCGCTAACAGATAACAGAATAAGTAATTTTGCACAGTTCATGTTTTTCATCAGGGGTGTTTAAATGAGATATTGTATCATCTAACGTAGACATTTAAAAATTTGAGAATTATCCAAGATATTTATAAGAAATAAATCATTCACTGCTTTTAGAATAATTCTTCTCAGTAGCATATGTTTTCTCCACTTCGGACTATTATGGGTTCTAATTTCAATATGGAATACTACATTTGATTCATGTACAGGGTGATCCCCTATAATGTCGCCCCCCTTTAACTTTTTTATTTTAAGTATCTCAAAAGAATTAAAAGTATGGTTATGTAGGTACTGAAATAGTATATTATTTTATATGGAGGAAAAGTGATACTTTTCATGGCGCGCTCGTGTTTAACAGCCGAACGGAGTGAGGCTGGTAATAGAGAGCAAGCCATGAAAAGTAACTTTTCCTCCAAATAAAATATGCTGTTTTCTCTTCAAATGTCGACAAATTAATGCAAAAACATCTCTTTTTAATAGTAATAATATCTAATTATTATTAAAGATAAATGGGTTCGCAAGGCGGCTTAGACCACGGTCGTAGATGGCCTTGCTTAGACCGGTGTCGGTGAATATTTGTAACATAAAGCTGTCAGTGGACACTGTCAACAATAATTATTTTTTTAAAATTGCATCTCCGATTGCATTTTAATTCCGTATTGATAAGCAGTTATTGACTAAGTTCGATTAAATAACAACCAATTTGTTCCTAAATTAGTGATATTAGAAATGCAGTCACAAATTGAGTGATAAATACAAATTTTAGTTTAATAAATCTTGAGTTGCTGACGCTTATTTTGTTGTGTGTTTGTATTGTATCTATGTTGCTATGACAACACTTTTACCTCCGCCGGCGGAAAAGTGAAAAGTAAAGCTCCGGCGGAGGAAAAACGAAACTTCACGGCCGCCTACACAGTCGAGTAATGACGGATTTACTGACGTTTGAAGAAAAAATACTTTTTTTCTGCGTATAAAAAATATTGGAAAAATGATCAGTATACAGGGAAAAACAAAAAGTTAACTTTTTTTCAATGGAACACCCTATATATGAATTTATTTTTAGATTCCTTGTAAAATTCTAAGCATATTTTATGTATGATGTTATACCTCTAAAGTTAGTAGTTTCACAGCTATAAACAGTTGAAAACCGGTACTTTGGCTACTTTCCAGCTTGGTAGCAAGGAGATCATTAGAGATGGAGTAAAATGAATTTCACATTCCTATCTTAACTTTCCAAGAGCTATCTGATGGTGCTAACTTATGGTACCTACCGAGGTACCAGATTTGGTACCCATGGTACCGCCTGCCAGTTAGTACCGTCAGATAGCTCTTGAAAAGTTAAGATAGGAATCTGAAATTTATTTTACTCCATCTCTAATGATCTTCTTGCTACCAAGGTGAAAAGTAGCCAAAGTAATGGGTACTTCAACTGTTTATAGCTGTGAAACTACTAACTTTAGAGGTATAACATCATACATAAAATATGCTTAGAATTTTACAAGGAATCTAAAAATAAATTCATATATAGGGTGTTCCATTGAAAAAAAATTAACTTTTTGGTTTTCCCTGTATACTGATCATTTTTCCAATATTTTTTATACGCAGAAAAAAAGTATTTTTCAGTACCTAAATAACCATACTTTTATTTTTTTTTGGGACACTTAAAGTAAAAAAGTTATAGGGTGGCGACATTATAGGGGATCACCCTGTACAGTGACGGAAATAAAATTTCGTACACTGTGGTTAACATTTTATGTCATTTTTGAATATTTTGGTAAACTGGGCTTTTTACCTTTATCTCACCTTTATACCTTGCATTTCTTACTTCAGTAATAACAGAAAAGGTTATAATATAAAATTATTTATTAGAAGGAAGTATTCCTATACACATGGTAGTTGAGAGAGGTGGGAAACTAAAAAGCACTATACAAAACCTTAAAACTAAATGGGAAAATACAGGATCATTGGATAGAAGGGCAGGAAGTGGTAGAAGAAAATTTTCAAAGAAAAATCAGGATAATAATATACAATAAGATACTTCAAAATTAATTATAAAACAGATTATTCAGATAATAAAAAAACATTGTTTTAATATTTTAAAAGTGATTCATTTTTTTCCACCAATAGGTTTAAACGTCTGGGCATTGATGTCACCAGCATTTGGGCGTGATGAACATTGTAATTATTCCAGGTTTCTTCAATTTTATTCCACAAATCATGACCATTTTCTGGATGGAAATCATTGTTTTTGTTGATTTCTTTCACGATATATCCCCAAACGGTTTCAATTGGATTTCAGGGCTTCTTGAGGGCCAAGGTAACAATGAAATGTTATTTTCCCGTATCCAGTCCGATACTCTCCTTCTCCTTGCTGTATGGACGGGGCAGTTATCATGCTGGTATATAAAATTTTTTGTTGAAATATATTGTTCACCGATAGCAACATAACATTTTGAAGGATGTGTATTATATAGGTATAAGCTTGAGTGTTAAATCTTCCTCGAATATGGTGACATATTTCTAGCCTTCTGGAAGCAATATACTCCCATATATTAACAGAAAATCTTCCACTTGTTTTAACATGTTGGGTATATCTTTCCTCATACCGTATATTTGGCGGCCTGTACACTCTAATCTGCCCACTATAATATAATTTTCTCGTCGGTAAATACTACCTTAGTCCATACCTTGCGGTAAATATTCCATTGCAAACCCTATTATTTGCCCTTTATTCATATCGGTCAAAAATGGCGTTTTAGCAGATACCTGTTTCTCAGTTCCGAATTTTTCTTTATACGATTTCTTGCCGTTCTTTACTGTCCCAGGAAAATTAGTATAGTTATGTGCTTCTACTGCTGTCTGAAATGGATTGTTTCGCAAATAATCTATTAGATCATTATCTTGATTGAGGTTTGAAATTTTTTTCTGCCACTTCCAGCCCTTCTATCCTGTATTTTCCCATTTAGTTCTGAAGCTTTGTATAATGCTTCTAGGTTTCCCAACTTGCTCAGCTCTTCTTCGTAGAGAAACATCTTCTTCGAATAAAGCAATTAATCTCGCGTTCTCGAGTTGATTCATCTGCACAAGCTTTGTTAAAATGAAATAATATAATTTTCAAATCTTATGACACTGATATCAATATGTCAAAAAGTGAAGGCTATTTTCAGGTGGTCTAGGTATACAAAAGCCAATATCACATTGGGAAAAAATAAGTGTACGAAATTTTATTTCCGTCACTGTACGACGTCTAGAAAGAGTATAATGCTAATTTCATAATTAATTTAGCTTTAATTTCGAAATTTAAAATGTACACGAATGACAATAGCTAATACAAATTTATATACAAACTAAACGGACATTAAAAATTAACTAGGATTACAAAGTACAATGACATATCATAGGCCAAACTACACTAGTAGAAGCAAAGATACAGGGATGTAAGAAAATATTTACTCATTTATCTATCGTAACTAATTGAGTATACAAAGTGTGTCCTATGTTTACATTGACTGTAACTTCCCAAAGAAAGCGGACTACCTGTGGGCACCCACCGTTGTATGGCATAGCAAATAGATTTTTGCAAGATGGTCAAATAGGCTTTAGAATTTTGAGGATCAAAAATAAGTCAGTATTATAACCTCCTGATTGAGAAGATTTGGCACATTTTTGTTTTGGCAGTGGCACACACACTAAAGGAATATCCTATGGCGCTTGACGAGCGGTGTGTGTGCGAAGATGTTGATTGACACGGCTCTTGAAGTAGGTGGTAACTAGGGGGAAACAGATCCTGGGAGTGAGTTCCACAGTGATGCCGTGCGCCAGACAAAGGAGTTCTTGTAAAGCAATGTTCTAAGTGTTTCCAGTTGTACGACGAACTGATGCGCTCTTGCCGCCTGTCATGACTGTCTGACTGCCAGGGGCGGGATGAGGCGGGTCAAATCCTGGGAACATCTGCCGTGAAAGTATCTGTAAAACAGGGACACCTCGGCTACATGTCTGCGGTGTTCCAGACTATCCAGAGTCCGGGTCAACTCCGGGTCGCCGATGAGACGCACAGCTCTCCTCTGAATGGAATCCAGCAGCTTTAGGGTGTGTTTTGGTGCGGCGCCCCGGATGTGTGAGCAATATTCTAAGCACGGTCTTAATTGCGCTTTGTAGAGCAAGAGCAGCTGCTACGGTGTATACAGTTTTTAGTTACGAAATAGCGCACCAAACCTCTGGGAGGCTGATTTTGCGATGTTAGCAACGTGTCATGCCAGGACATATTACTGTTGACCGTGACACCCAGTAGTCCTATTTGCGAGGATGAAGAACTGGTCGATCCTGCCATAATGATGTCAGGGCCCGCCGTATTGGCCATTTTGGTCAACGTAGCTGCTTGCGTCTTTGCTGCATTGAACTGGACCAAATTTTTGTCGCCTCAAGTTTGAACTTTCTCCAGGTCTTGATTAATTGCTGTAATCTGCTCCTGTCTGCGGTGATAAGCTTCAGTCGCTGGTAAAGGTTTTTCTGATCTAAATTAGGAGACAAGGGTACTGTCATCTGCAAAACTGTAAACAGGATTATTCGTTTCGGTCAGCAGGTCGTTAATCCCTGTTACATAAGTTTTGAGAAAAAAATTCGAGGTGCTTTACAAAAGTAGAGATGCAGTACATCAAATCATCGCAATGGCATACAAGCTAGATATTCGCAAATGTATTCATAGACTTGTTGGGCAAATGCCCAAAAATGCAATAGTAAGGCTTTTTCAAGGCGAAAATATTTCAAAACCAACAATATATCGTACTATTCGAGAAAGTGAAGAAGGAATCCCTTGTGTGAACCTCCCGAAAAGTGGTCGACCACGCAAGTTGTCTCAAGCACAGCAGGACAGGCTGGCTGAAACAATGAAAAATATCATTGGACAATCTACAAGAAAGGTTGCTCCTCGTTTTCGAATTTCCAACGCCACGGTTTGTCGATATATCGCTAGAAGTGGTTTAAAGTATCGAAAAAGAAAAAAGGCACCCAAATATACCGAAGCTCAGTTAGTAAGAATACCCAGATGCTGTCGCAATTTAAGAGGAATTCACTTCGCGAATAACAGATCCATTGTCATTGATGATGAAAAATATTTTACACCCAGCCATGCAGAACTACCTGGAAATTCTGGATTTTACACCGACAATATAGATGAGACCCCAAATGAAGTTAGATATAAAGCTAAACTAAATTTGCAGAAAAAGTATTGGTCTGGTGTGCCATATCGGAAAGAGGTGTATCCAGGCCTTTTGTTAGTCGCATAAGAGGAGAGGCAGTGAATGCTGAGGTCTATATTAGATACTGTCTCACAAAATTAGTTAATTTTATCAACTAGCATCACGGCGATGGAAATTATATATTTTGGCCGGATCTAGCATCAGCACATTATGCCAGAGCTACACTTGACTGGCTGGAAGCCCGAAACATTCCGTATGTGCCCAGGATTGATAACCCCCCAATGTCCTTCAAGCCAGGCCAATTGAAACTTTTTGGGCTCGATTGGCTCAGAAAGTCTACGACAACGGTTGGGAAGCCCGAAACGAGCACGAACTTCGGAAGCGAATCTTCCGAAAAGTAACAGAAATTAATATAAATGACGCCTAAAACCTCATGAGACCAGTTAGACGTGTATTGCGAGTTATTGAAGAACATGGACCTTTAGCGGCAATAAACTAAATTATTATGGTAGAGTAAGAATTGATGTTATACATATATTAAGTTGTGTCAATAAAAGTTTATTCAGTTTCAGAAAAGTAATGTCAAACTTTTTCTCAAAACTTATGTAACAGCGGTTAATGAGAAATAGAGTTGGTGAAAGTATTGCGCCCTGAGTAACGCCGCGTGAATGGTGAATGTGTCTGAGATGTGCCCATCAAGTGCAACGTGCAGAGATCGGTTCTTAAGGAAACTGGCAGAGAGCCGCTGACAGTCCGAAGGACGGCAGTTTGTTGAGCAAACCGTCATGCCAAACTTTGTCGAATTCCTTCGAATTATCCAACGCAATCGCTCGAGACTCTCCGTAGTTCTCAATTGCCTTACTCCATATATGAGTGACATAGGCCAATATATCTCCTGTCGACCTCTCTTTGCGAAAACAGTATTGATTATCGCAAATTATTCTGTTGTTCTCGAGGTACTTGAGTAATTGCTGATTTACTGCACGTTCCATGACTTTGGAGATTATAGGAAGCAAGGCAATTGCGAGCGTGGTTTTCTTGTCTTTTTTTAGAACAGGTCGCACTCGAGCGATTTTCCAAGAAAATGGGTATATCCCTTTCGGTAAGATAGAGAAAAAAGTTTGGAAAATAACGGGTGTTAGTTCGTTGGCGCAGTTCTTTAACACGATGGCAGATATTCCGTCCGGTCCTGCCTTTTGCATATCTAGTTCATTAAGGATTTTACGAATATCACGGTGATGAAACTTGACTTCTGCCATGGTAGTGTTGATGTTCGATATGGGGAGAGCCTTGTATGGGGGGCATCTAAGGTAGAGTGCGATGAAAACATTTTGGCGAGCATGTTTGCTTTTTCCTTGGCTGTAGTCGCCGTGATGCTACGTTTAATGCATCTGTTAAAGGTGGGAGAGACGATTTTGTAAATTTATTACTTACTGCCTTTGCTACCGACCAGAAATTCCTGGAGCCACTGGGGCAATGCAAAAGTTTATTCCTGCTCCTTTGATTGTGTTTGTCCTTAGTTTCGTCGATCACACGTTTGCATTCGTTTCTCGCTTCGACGAAATAATTGCGATTTTCAGCACTTTGATTTTGCTGCCAGTACTTGTAGGCTTGCTGTTTTCTACCTACAGCTCTTTCGCATCTTCTGTCGAACCAGGGCTTTCCTTTTGCCGGTAACTCGATGGAATTTGGAATGTATGCATCCATTCCTGAGGAGATTACTTGCGTAATCTCTTCGCAGCACACTGACGGGTCATCAGTGCCAAACCAGACGTCGAGCCAAGAAAAATTTAGGTAGAACTCCCTTAGATCCTCCCAGTTTGCAGAATTGTAATGCCAGATTTTGCGCGGCAATGGTGGATACTTCTGTAAAATGGCAATTCACAAACCGTTGAAATAAGTTTGTGGTCAGAAGTAGGTACCTAATGGCGGACCAACTGTAATTGTGTACTGGTCAGGATTGGTGGTTAGAAAAAGATCCAGGAGGGCGGCGAATTCGCCCCTCTCTGAGATTCGAGTTGGTTCTTCTACAAGTTGAGTAAGCCCGCAGCTGATGGCAAATGCTTCAGCTTCTCTACCTTCGTTGTCGGTCTTGTTGTGATGTTTGAGACAGTTGGTGTTGTGGGCATTGAAATCTCCCAAAACGATTATTTCTGAATCAACCTGTATTGAGTCAAAAGTAGTAGCTAGTGTTGTGAAAAGCTTTGGTAGGCTGTATCGCTCGGATGGCGATAGAGACAGCATATAAACTTGGTTAATCCCTTGGCGGTGAACTTGAGCCACATGACGTCAAGGTTGTTCGGTTCGAGTGTTTCCTCGCGGTGACATGAAAGGTCGCTTCGGACAAAAAGGCATATTCCGAACTTATGTCTAAATCGGGTGTGCAAGTCGTAACCAGGATAGGGGTAGTTTTACTGCTGTTGTTGTAGAACATACTTATGTTTCCGTATGGGCTAGTGTGTGTGGTCTATTTGCTTGTAGATGTTGATGTACCGAATTTATGTTTGTATTTAGGCCTCTTATGTTGCAGAAATCTATTCTAAATTGGTATCTTTGCTGTCTATTCAATGCGGAATGAAGGGCTCACAGGGCTACCCGGCGCCCGGAGATCCGAATGGCCGCGGAGTTTGCCTCCGGAATATTTTGATCCTGGAAGTACCATCATGTCCATATATTCCTACTGTGGAACCCGGGACCACCAGCGTGGAAGTGGGACGTGATTCGGAGAAACTACTTAGCACTTCCCAGTTCTGATAGGGTGGTCTTTCACCGGACGATGCGACTAGGCCTATGCATCTACCACCTAGGGATAGGAGGATAAGGATGCCGAAATAGTTATTTTTGTTACAAGTACCTAAAATGGAGTTTTTCAGGACGAATCATTGCTGTTTCCGGACGAGGCGTTAGCCGAGTCCGGAATAGCAGATGAGTCCTGAAAAACTTCATTTAGGTACGTGTGACAAACACTATTTTTTGTCATACGCTCCCAAAATTTAATTTTTATTTATACGCATTTTGCAATTCTTCAGAACGCCTAAATTTGCAAATTTACCATAATTTTTGAAATCATAATGTACGACAAAGTTAGCTTAGAATTTGATATCGTAGCAACTATTTGACAATTTTGTCATGTCATTCGAAATTTGACATTTAGACATATTCAGGAATTTTGGAATAGTCCGTAAAAGTTGCCATGACGACTTTTAGGGACTAGGCCTAAAAAGAAGCATTTTACGGACTCAAATGAGTCCGTAAAATAGCTATTTTTGGGAGCGTATGACAAAAATGCAATATTGATGAGATTTGCGTATATCCGCATGCTAGTAACATTACATTTTTCAGTTCTGAATTTGACAGAATCAATAAAGTAATATGTTGCAAGCAGGACAGGCACCCTAGCTTGGAAAGAACCATATAATTTCGTTACTAAACAAATATATATTACTGAGCTATATTCACTATTCGCACTTTTGTTCAATAATTTTAATACTTGCTCTAGAATTAATATTTGTAATCCATATTAATATTATTTTGATTCATACTTATGCATTTAGGAGTGTAATATAACCAAAATAAAATGAGAAACGTTCTATACGTATAACCTTACTCATATAGTGACAATACATTGATCTGTAACACGCAGAGCAAATCACATACCGGTTATCAATCATTATCTTTATACCGGTGTTTGATCCTCATTAGATTTTGTAAATCTGTTCATAAAATAATAAAATTCCAATTAAGCAAAGTATTAAATCAGTAATCAGAGGAGTTAAGACCTTAGATTTATGGTAGAGGTTTTACTTTTTATTATTATTACTAAGGCTGCAGTAATTAGAAATTGATTAAAATCAATGCTCAAGAACCCATGCGTATTTTGTTGGTTTGTTATCGACAAATGATCATCAGCTCTACATAGGGCTTCATCCAAAACTGAATTGCAAATATAGACAATATCACCAAAAGAAAGAAACTATCCAGTAAATAATATTGGGATGCACGCACATGACCAACTATCACTATATAGATGCCCTCAGATTGGCCAACTATAATAACACAAACAAGATTAACATCAAAAGAGCTGATTAAAATTGATCTCAACAGTTTTCAAATACCATAAGTGTCGAAGGAGTAAAGTGGGATTGCTTGAAAAACGACTTAAACGAATATACATTAAATCACCTCTGTTTTGTCGATGATTTAGTTCTCATTACAGGCACAGTTGACGAAATGAATGCTATACCCTCCAAGATAGAGGCAGCTTCACGTCAAG
>MU193969.1:242-20939 GCA_016904865.1 Pissodes strobi | reverse complement strand
TAATTCATGGAGAAAAGCGGATATTATTCAGTGGTTTAGACAGAATAACATACCATTTGATGAAAGTATGGTGAAAAAGGAACTGTTGTCCATAGTGTCCTCAAATAAAGCTCGTGTCACCGAGTATGTAGTTGACAAAATTGCACAGAAACGAAATATTACTATTCTTCGTCTGCCTCCGTATCATTGCGAATTAAATCCCATTGAACTTGTTTGGGCCCAAGTAAAAAGTTATGTAGCAAGGAGAAACACGACGTTTAAAATGAAAGATGTTAAAATTATCTTTGAGGAATCTTTAAAAAATGTCGATTCTGAAAAATGGCGTAAGTGTATTGAGCATGTTATAAAAGAATAAGAAAAAATGTGGAAACTAGACCATTTAATTGACCTAATTGTAGAGCCTTTAATTATATCCTTGGAACATGACGAAGATTCGACGGATTTTTCTGACGACGAAAATGATATACCATAGTTCTCTACATAATTGTTTACACAAAATCGCAATTCTTATACCTTATTATATAAATATTATATGTGATAAAATGTTACAGTAATACTAACTGTTTTTGAATATACATAAATAAGTGAATAAATAAAAGTACTTAGGTAAAACAAGTATTTTAAATTAAATACCCAAACGTACGCTACTGCAGGTAGAAAATGGCCCCTTTGCTAATAAAGCCTATTGTTTGCAGCGGGATTGCCATACAAAACAGGGTGGAATGGTTAAAATATAATACAGCAGGCTATAACAGCTGTGGCTAAATATTTAGAAATCACAAAAATTTGTTTGATCACTCTGTTAGCGTTTTGCATTTATAAGTAGGTTTTATTACTCCGCACCATTTCGAAATAGAGTATACATTCCTTTATGCAGGGTGTCTCAAAGGGATTTGACTAAAGAATACCTCGGAAATAGTATATAGAAAATAAGAGTTGGTACATTTATTTAATCAGATAGATATGCTGACCGCAAAAATGTAGAATATTAAGGCTTTAGGAGTTATTTTTTTTTTAATTATTAAAATTCAACACCCTGTATCTTCGTAACGAAACGACTAAGGACTATAGTTTATGAGAACTTTCTATCCTAAAATAGTGTCAGTAATCACCTTCCGAAGTTTGTAATCATATTTTTGAAACACGCAAACAAACTAAAATTAAAATAAAACTAAATAAAAGACGATATTATTTGTTATCCACGCTTTCTTTATTAGATATTTAGTTATTAAACTCTTGTCAGTGACAATTCGCTATTTTTAATTCCAAATTTTAACAGTTGTTACTATCTTCTTATTTAGGTTCAGACAATAAAGCAATGGTGTGTTCTGTGGCTACAGTTGAAGAAATAAAAACAGCAGAAGGCACCTCAAGGACAAATAAAATCAAACCGAATAAAGAGAAAAAGAAAATTAAAGCACTAACTACTTACAAAGACTTAATGCAAAAATGCAAAGAAAGTAATGCTAAGGAGCAAATAGACGAATGTTCAAATGAGAAAAAGGAAGAGCCGGATGAGGAATGCAAAGAAAAAGAACGAGAATGTAAGAAAGATCATAAAGATGATGATAATAAACAATGTTAAACTGCCATGAGAGTGGGGTTAGTTAGCGTGGTGGAGAGTTGGTGCTGGAAATAAAATAATAGAAAAATTGCAAAAATATTTAAAAAAAACCTTTAAGAATATTTATTCGTTTTTTTCTGTTGGTTTTTTTGATGCATTGGTAAATAAAAGAAATGTTTTTAGAATATTTTGTTTGAATTGGCCAAAAAGGCGTACTCACACTTATAGACAGAGTAGTTTGGGTTAGTAGCATCACATATTTATTTTATACAAGAGCTGGCTTGGACCACTGGTATTTCTTTCGGAATTAAATGGTTAAAACGTAAAATAGGGCTATAAATTTAAAAAATTGATTCCAAAGAGAAATTATTTATAAACGAAATTTCGAAAAGAGTGATTCGAGCGTTTCAACTGACGGTCAGCTCTTAGATTGCTCAATTTTTGAGCATTTTATTTCGGCTACTATTTTATTAAAACGTTGGCATGGTTCAACAATAACTCTTCCCAACCCTGTATGTGTGTTAAAACATACATAATATAGATAGAGGGTCAAAAGAATAAAACTTCCAAAACAACAATCTATAAAAATAAATTTTGCGTTTTAAATTTTTGAGTATTAAAAACATATACATATTAAAAATATATACATACATACAAGTATAAAAAGGCCCAAAAATTGAAATTTCCAAAATAAAAATATTTAATAATTAATATTGTCTCTTCAGTTTTTACGCATTTTATATTGGCAATGGTTTCTAATAGAACGTCGCCATGGTAACTATTCTACACCAACTTTTCAGAACCCTGCACACCATGTGATTTATATCAAAATATACATACAGTTGGTAAAAAATTGTGAATTTTTAGCCTTACCAAGTAATTTTTCATAATATAAACGGCTCACAGATTGAACGAAGAGCACCTGCAGCATTTCGGGGATTAAAAATTTTATATTATGCGGAATTGGTTAAATTATAACCAAATAAGGCAGGAAAATTGAACAATTTTTGGAAGGAAACATCTTCAGGTTCGAATAAAGAAGGCATTTATAAGAATTTACTCGCTTTGCATGGCAATTATAAAATTTTTAAATTTCGTTTCGGATATAATTTGACAAATGCACACTGATTTTTCAATAAAAATTCAATCTCAAACTATCTCCGACATTTTACGATTTTTTAGATTTTGTATGATGCTAGGTTGCCGCATCTATAACTTTTTAAGTTAACTTGCAGTTTTTATGAAATGACTTAGTTTCGGTCAGTTAGATAGAGGACTTCTCATCGCTGATATAATGTGTAGTTATGCCCATGCCCATAAAGACAGAGGAACAAAAGAACTCGCACTAATTTGACAAAGTGTGAAATCGTTTCCGACAATTTACAAAAATATACAATTATTTTAACCTGGCGTTTACTTGAAAACAATTTGCATGTGGCATCTGGTATTTAAGATAATAAGATGTTTCACAACGATGCAGCTTTCCGGCGTATTATTACTGATGACGGATATCAGCATATAGATTTTCGTCCATAATGTATGCAACTCCAACAGGATGTAATTAATATTAGATATACCAATTTGACAGAAAATTAAATAATTATTATAACCATATCCAAGTCATAATGACAGACCGAGAAGCATGTACAGTAATAGCACCCGCGCTAGCTCCTCGCCATAGGGCGACTGTAATATTAATGTACGTTAAATGTAACTACCTTTCATGTGTTGGATTAGTTTTGGTTGAAAGGCAGTTACATTTAATGTATGTTTACATTACAGTCGCCCCGCTAGCGCGGGTGCTGTTACTGTATAATGCGGCCGGGCAGATAGTTGACGCCCCACTTACCCCATATCCAATAAATTCCTCATTTTGGGTTCCATTGGATCCCTATTGGAAAATATAGTCGGATGGCCTGCCCTAATGGTGAACCAAGCTTCTATGGCGCTTTTCGTCTTCTCATGTGAGTAGTAACAGGCGTGCAAAAAAAGATAGACGAACTCCTCGTTCACTTCAGGCAGGTGCGGTTGTGAGGATATCCTGAAACAAAAGATAAGACTTTTCCTAGAAGGTCGGTTTAATCTGCCAAACGTTATTTGCATAGAATGTCTAGCGAAATGCTGTAATAAAACCTTAGCCGAGAGTTGACAAAGGATGCCGAAGGGTAATATTTAGCAAAAGGCAATAAATAACTTATTTTTCTATTTTGTGTTCGTAATGAGAGTATTTCAACGCCCCTTTTTATTTTTATTCATAACGTTGGTAACAATATTTGTGACGTATCATGGTTACCTATCATCTTATGTGAGGTTTGAATTGATTTGTTCGACGACAGGTGAAGTTTCTTTAATTTTTTTAGCTTCGTTAGGATCACTCACTTAATTGGCACACCCGGGGACCAGGCCCGGAGAGAGCCTATCTAATCCAAATCAATCATTTCCTACCCATTTGGGACTCACAAAGTGAAAAATGTTGCTACCCATACTTATGGGTACTAATGTTGCAAAATGCAATAAAACACAAACATAATTATTGTGTAATTGATTAAGCTAATGTCGAATTTAATTTTTTTAGTTTAGGTGATTGTAATGGAATTTTCGCTGTAATTTTCAGGGGAATTAGGCGTAATTATTACACACCTTTAATGACCTTATTTTACACAAGGAAAATAGTCGTTGTCAACAACTTATCAAGTATACACAGGTAGGAGCTTAATATTATTTTACTAATACAGCCTTTATTTTGTATCGATTGCCCTTTTCCATAAATTAATAATTCTCTGATTTCGAACCCCATTGAAAACCTAATTAACCAATTACATAATCCTATAATGTAAATATATAAATATGGTTTTTGCTGCTGACCTAAATACGAGAGAAACTATTATTTAGTTTATCGTGCTAAGATATGCAATTATTAAACATTTTAAAATAGTCTTAAGTGTGTACAGTACATTATATAATTCTTAATTATTAACGATTGATGTAGAAGGATTTCCTTTGGTCATAATTTAGCGTTTACGGAGAAAAAGAGGAAAATAAAATTGGCAGGCATGAGAAACATCATGACATATTACGAAATAGGCAATTACTTTTCGAATTACGTAACTGCCATTAATGGTAAGGAAATATGATTGGTCACGCCTATAATGACGATACGTTTACGCAGCATCTATAGGCTTTACTGTTCTGGCAAGCATCAAAGCGAAAATATACCAGTTTCTGACTGAAATAAACAGGCTCCTTTTTTCTTGATTTGAATCAAACTGCAGTTATGAAAAATATTTAAAATAATAATAATAAACACTGATAAAAATTAGAATTGTAGGTACCAACTATTTTTGAGCGCCCACGCGTGTACAGGGTGTTCCTTAATGGATTCTTGGACTCATTTTAAGACAGAAATTGGTATGAATGTATGTTCTAAGCATCTTAACTTTTGAGATACAGAGTGGTAAAATTTTCAGAAAATATTTATTTTATATAATAACCGTGATATTATTGTAGATATCTTTATAAAATTTGGTACACGTCTTCTATGTATTAAGATGCACTTTCTGATGTACAAACAATTTGATTATTACCACCAGTGGCGTCCGTACGGGTTTTGTATTGAATTTTTTTGGAGAAAAAAATTGTACGCCACTGCTTTCTCTTAGAGTAACAATTATTTTTGAAATTCCCATTATATTCTGAGCAAATTTGACCTCTTGATTCAACAATAAAAGTCGTTTTTCTTCAAACGTCAGTAAATCCATCATTACTCGACTGTGTAGGCGGCAGTGAAGTTTCGTTTTTCCTCCGCCGGAGCTTTACTTTTCACTTTTCCGCCGGCGGAGGTAAAAGTGTTGTCATATCAACATAGATACAATACAAACAAACATCAAAATAAGCGTCAACAACTCTAGAGTTATTAAACTAAAATTTATATTTATCACTCAATTTGTGACTGCATTTCTAAAAATCACTAATTTAGGAACAAATTGGTTATTATTTAATCGAACTTACTCAATAACTGCTTATCAATACGGAATTAAAACGCAATCGAAGACGCAATTTTTAAAAAATAATTATTGTTGACAGTGTCCACTGACAGCTTTATGTGACATTACTATAGTAACAACCTGAGCCTATTCACCGACACCGCACCGGTCTAAGCCGCCTTGCGAACCCACTTATCTTTAATAATAATTATTATTACTATTAAAAAGAGACGTTTTTGCATTAATTTGTCGACATTTGAAGAAAAAACAGCATATTTTATTTGGAGGAAAAGTTACTTTTCATGGCTTGCTCTCTATTACCAGCCTCACTCCGTTCGGCTGTTAAATACGAGCGCGCCATGAAAAGTATTACTTTTCCTCCATATAAAATAATATACTATTTCCTGCAAGCTTAAAGCCTTGCTAAAATTTTAATGTGGTAATTATTGGCACTTGAGTTTTTTTTTATTTTTTACCTAAAGTAAAACCAATTACTTATTTCTGAATTAATTAATAATTGGTATTACATGAACTCAATAGCTTGAAAAAAATAGTGTATACACACACCCATAATAATTAGGGGAACGGGCAAAATTTACACTAAGTTTGACTTCAATTTTCTCTTGAAACCTTCACTCGATTTTGACTTTTGTTTTGTTGGTACTTTCAGAATTCATTAGAGGTATTGCTGATTTTTAAAAAATTGGTCTTAATGTCATATACAGGGCTAAAAGGAAAGTAATGTTTTTTTTGTCAATTTTTGGAACACTCTGTAGAGTGAACGAATGAAATTCAATATCATTCCATATTGCCAAATTAAAGATTGATCCTTTCTGAACATTTTCTTTTTTTATTCACTCTGATACCTCGATCGAATATTAAGGATGCTACAGGGTTTGGTTAAAAATAGTGCATTGGCATACTTTTTAAGGGTCAATGAATTTTCGTTAATCTTTAATATGTTATAGAGACCATTAAATCTAAAATTTTTTATGGCATTAAGTTTCATTCCTGACAGTGTTACCCTTACTTATACAGGGATAAATAAAAGCCCCTTCTATGTTTTCCATTTTGTGAAATGTTATTTTCAAAGGCCTTCCTTCACAGTTGATTCAGGCTTAGGACTGGTCCAATTTGTGCTTTAGTGCATAAATTGGAGAGTGTTTATTTATCTCTGTATCTGTAACACTATCAGGAATGGAACTAAATGTCATAAAAAACTTTCTATAACATATCAAAGAGTAACGAAAAATCATTGACTCTTAAAAAGTAGACCAATTCACTATTTTTAACAAAACCCTGTAGCATCCAAGATGGCGGGTGATAGACACGCCGAATCAAACGTCGAGAAAAATAATAAAACTATTTGCAAACATTGCAATAAAGATGTTCTAAACTACGTTAAATGTGTAAAGTGCCGTGAAAGCTTTCATCCCTCGTGTTTCGGGCAATCAGCGAGTGTTAAAAACCCAGTATGTAAACATGAAACAGAGGAACCCAAATCAGAGGTTAGATCGGTGAATGTTGAAACTTCTAGTACAGAAGTAGAATATTTAAAGAGAATAATTATGGAATTGGAGGAAAAATACGCCATTCTACATGAGAACTGTGAGTTATGGAAGGAAAAAGCTACTTTAATGGAAAAACAATTGAAAAATGGAAATATAACCTCAAGAAATGCTAAATTTTCCTGCCAAGATGGTGTTGGTGCTTCCTTAAGCGGCATCTTGGTAAATGTTAAAAACAGTGATACCAACCAAACAGCAACAGTTCAGAAAAACGAAGCAACAACCACAGAGGTCAAAAAGTCAGGCGATGCTAATAAGCCGATACAGCAGAGCGAAGAGGGGACAGAGGACAGTTATGAGCAACCTTTCGAGTTTCCCAAAAGACGTCAGAGAAAACAACAACAAACTGAAGACAATGTACAAAGTAGATTCTCAAAGATAAAAAAGAAACCCAAATATGGAACAAACGACGACGAACATACTTTTGATGGTGCAAATACTTCTCAGAAAAATAAGAAAATCTGGCTGTTCTTATCCAAAATTCCAGAGGGAGTTACAGAGGAGAGCATCAAAAAATACATCAACAAGAGAGGAAAAACAGAAATTGAAGATATAGAGGTAACACTTTGCCAACCTAAGACGATAAAGTCATCCAAACTTAGGTTTATGATTGGGGTAAAGCCTGACTTAAAAGACATAGTTTATGAAACATCTTTTTGGCCAAAAGGCACTGCTTTTGAACGCTTCAATTTTGCCATGGGTCGCAATTTTTTAGGCAAAACATAAATAAAAAAACACTACAGATACAATCAGATATATTGGTCAGTCAGGATAAGGCCACATTATTATCAAGCAGTTCCCAAAACGGCGCTTCAACTGCAGATAATTGTATAATTTTACTACATCAAAATATCAGAAGCTTAAATGGAAAAGTGCTGGAATTTGAGGTGCAGCTGTCTGAGTTAAATCCAGATATTGTATGTGTTACTGAGCACTGGTTTCAAGGAGATGACATAAAGCAACTGAACCTGAAAAATTATAGTCTGCACAGTTTTTCATCTAGATCCTGCTATCGAGGGGGAGGAACTGCAATATTTTCAAAAGAAAGTTTTGAGCTGACTGAGGTCGAAGCAAAGGTAGAACAGATTGAAAAACACTTTGAATACTGCATTTCTGAGTTTTTTAAATTTAAAAAACATTATGTTACTGTTTGTTTATATAGATCTCCTTCAGGAGACTTAGAAATATTTTTTACAAAGATAAATGAGCTATTGCATTATTTGTATAAGCCCAACAAGTCAATGATAATTTGTGGGGACTTTAATATTGATTTTTTGGCTTTAAATGGTGTATCAAATGATTTGTTGCAGCTTTTTTCTGCTTATGGCCTGGAGTCAAGCGTCAGGGGTGCAACTAGGGCTGGTTCTGCCTCGGAAACTCAGATTGACAACATTTTCTGTAATCTGCCAAAATCAGATATTGAAACTTCAATTCATATTACACATATCTCTGATCACTATGGCCAAGTACTAAAATTGGGGACAAGTAGGAGTGAGGGTACAATATATATTAAAAAACGTTTTTTTACAGAACAAAATATAAACAGATTTATAGGCTACTTGCGGAGTGAGACTTGGAGTGATGTTGTGAGAGAGGTTGGCGCGAATGAGAAGTATGAATGCTTTTTTAACATACTTTTTTACCATTTCGACAGGGCCTTTCCATTAAACTCCTCTAGAAGTAGAAATTCATCTGATACTTGGGTTAACACTGAGATAAGAAATTATTCTAGTTACATAAAAGACCTGTATGTATGGAATAAACAAACAAAAAGTCCTGAAGTATACAACTTTTACAAATCTGAGAGAAAACTCTACAGAAAATTTTTATCTGATTATAAAAAGAGCATAAATGAAAATAGAATAATCAATTCAAAAAACAAAACCAAAACAATTTGGAGTATATTTAATTCAGCAACAAATAATTTTAAAACATGTAACCAGATAACAATAAGAAATAATGAAAACCTCATTATTGAGGATCCCTGTGAAATAGCAGAAATGTTCTCTAACAAATTCAATCTTGGTTCAAAAAATATTAATCATAACATAAAAGGTAAGATCACTTGCCATGAAACAATTTTCATGTCGCCCGTGTGTGAAAATGAAATATATAATATAATTCTTTCTCTTCCTAATAAATTCTCGGCAGGGCTGGATGAAATTCCAGTGTATGTTCTGAAACGCATTTCTCTATATGTAACAGGACCACTAATTCATATTATAAATGACTGTTTTGTTTCAGGCGTGTTTCCTGAACGATTGAAGTCAGCAAAAATTTTAGCAATTCATAAAAAAGGCAACCAACAAGACATTAACAACTATAGACCAGTTTCACTGTTGCCCTCGGTGTCAAAGGTCTTTGAGAGAGCAATGTATAATAGAATAATCAACTTCATAGAACAGCATAACATTCTTGTCGAACAACAATTTGGATTTAGGCCTGGCAGGTCTACTCAATCAGCTATTTATAAAACAATATCTTTTATAGCAGAAAAAGTCGACAACAATGAGAAAGTAGCTGGTTTATACTTTGACCTCTCGAAGGCTTTTGACACCATTGATTATGATATTCTAATTATGAGGTTGGAAGGTTACGGACTTAGGGGAATCTGCTTGTCTCTGATCAAATCTTACTTAACCAACAGGAGACAAACCGTTAGTGTGATAAGAAACGGGAAGCAATGCTTCTCAAATACAGTAATTTTGACACAGGGTGTTCCTCAGGGATCCATATTGGGTCCGTTACTCTTTCTTCTGTACGCGAATAGTCTCTGTGGGGCTCTTTCTTTGGGGCTTGTCTGTCAGTATGCTGACGATACGTCAGTCATATTGGCTAGTTCGTCTCTTGGGGGGCTCTCTGGGGACTGTGTGCGTACAGCAGAACAAATGCAAGATTGGTGTCAGGGAAATCTGTTGACCCTAAATGCAGGAAAAACTGGTCTAATGTCTTTTTCAAAAACAAAAAGTAGGAGTGAATCGTTGTATGTAAGACTGAACGGAAAATCAATCCCCATACTGGATAGTATGAAATTTCTTGGCGTGCATCTGGATTCCTTTTTAAATTGGGAGCAACATATCAGCGCCTTGTCAGCCAAGCTAAATAGTCTTTGTGCAGTAATTAGAAGGCTCCGGAGGGTATTGAACACACACACTTTAAAACTGTTTTACTGCGCGAGTATCCAGTCAATCATTACTTATGGAATTTTATTTTGGGGCTCGTCTAGCCAAGCTATAAAAATTTTTAAAGCACAAAAACGGATAATACGTTGTATATATGGGCTATCCCCTAGAACATCGTGTAAAGAATATTTTTCTGGATTTGGTGTCCTTACGGTACCTTCACTCTACTTCCTATCTTTGGTAACTCTAGTAAAAAAAGAGCCAAGCCTGTTTCCGGCAAATGTGGATCATTATGCCGAGGACATGGCAGTGGTTACCAGAGGCAGGATGGGCCTTAGCATCCCTGCGCACTCCTCTGCCTACTTTGAAAGAAGTCCTGGCTATAGGGCAGTAAAAGCATATAGAGCCTTACCAAATAACCTGCAACAGATTGCTTGCCCAAACAAATTTAAAAAGGAAGTTACCATCTTTTTACATAATGAGTGTATATATGATTTTAATTTAATTTAGTTTATTTTATCTTTTACACACATTACCTCAAAAACCAATTTTTAATATGTCTGTAATAGTCCATATGTTTTTAGCTTTAGGCTTTTAATTATTTTAAACCTAAAAAATTTTTAATAATTTTCAAGCTTGTTTTTACAAAGATGTATTTTGCTTGGGGCGTTCCTGCTATTGAACATCCATTATAATTTAGATTTAGATTAGTAAGCATTAGGCCGCATCTGTTTTCTTTTTGACGTTGCTGTGTCTTGTAAAAAAGATTTGGTTGGCAATAAAGGATTATTTATTTATTTATTTTATCAATAATATTCGAAGTATCAAAGCGAATAAAAAAAGAAAATGTTCAGAAAGGATCAATCTTTAATTTGGCATTGTCGAATGATATTAAATATCATTCGTTCACTCTACAAAGATTAAGGGAAATTCATCGACCCATAAAAAGTACTATTTTTAACAAAACCCTGTAGCATCCTTAATATTCGAGGTATCAGAATGAATAAAAAAAAAGAAAATGTTCAGAAAAGATTAATCTTTAATTTGGCATTATCCAATGATATCGAATTTCATTCGTTCCCTCTACAGAGTGTCCCAAAAATTGACAAAAAACCATAACTTTTTCTAGAATCTATTTTTTTGTATTAAACAGTTCAGACAACATTAGCTGTTGAAATTTCTTAATTTAGCCCATTCAATTTTTGAGCCCCTTATATTGACCATTCCCATCATATGATGTTACTATGGCAACCACTATAGAACCTTATTTAAGGAAACTATAATGAAAATTTGAACCGCTCTGCATTTTTTTTTCATATAATGGTTCCTTCACTGGTTTCTATACAATTCCAAGGTATTATTTGATCAAATGCCAAAAAGGGGCACACATAACCTCAAAGTCTTCATTTCTGCGGTTAGTATATATAAATTCTATACTTTAATTGAATACGCTATGATTAAATAAATATATCTACTCTCATTTTCAATATACCATTTCCGAGGTATCCTTTAGTCAAATCACTTTGAGACACCCTGTATAAAGGAATTTAGATTTTTTTCTAGAATCTGTTTTTTTTTTGTATTAAATACTTCAGACATTAGCTGTTGAAATTTCTTAATTTAGACCATTCAATTTTTGAGCCCTTTATATTGCCCATTCCGATAATATAGCGTTACTATGGCAACCACTATAGAGCCTTATTTAAATAAACTAATGAAAATTTGAAATGTCCTGCCTTTTTTTCATAACATGGTACCTTCACTGGTTTCTGTACACTCTTATAGTATGTACATTGTCAATAGATTTGTATTGTCAGTAGCTCACTAAAAACCTTTTTTTCTGTCACTCTTTTCATTTTTATTTAAGGTATCACTATTATTTCTTACAAATATTTTGATTTTTTTTTTATTTCAGATAAGCTTTTAATTTTGTACATTTTTTCTTATCAAAAAAGCAATGATTTGTTGTTTTATATGAACTAGAGATTTATAAAAAAAAATAATATAATATGCCAGTGCCGTAGCATGATTTTTATTTCAAAATAAATCGGTTTTTTTGGGACATCTTGGAAAGCCTTTGGCCTTGGGCCGACTTTGTTCAAATTTGGCGAGGCTATTTTGTAGTCATGTGGAACTAGTTTAGCCTTCATTATATTTAAATTATTAAGCTCAGTGGCGTCCCTGAGGACAGTTTAAAATATATCAAAAAAATGTAAGCCACTTACGTTTTTTAATTTTTTTTTCGAATCGGGCAGCTGACAATACAAATTTATTGTCCTCTCAATTACGGTTTTCATATCTTGTTTTGATTTGGGGATAAAAAAATTAGAGCATTTTATATAATTTCTGTTTGACTCAAAAATTATAACTTTCATTTAAACCGTTCTTCGCATCAACAAACACCAAATACACTTTTGTCCTAAATAGCATAAGGAACCAGAAAAAAAATATATTTTTCATATGTCAATGGCGTACCAAAGTTTCGATACAAAAAATATAACAAAATTTCATACGGACGCCACTGATTAAATTTGGGCAAGTGTTATATTTTGAAAATAAGTGTCCCTAATTGCTTATTTTATTTCCCAAATTTAATAAAAAAATATTAACGCATTTAAGAATTATTTTAAAAAACACCCCGTATCTTCGCAACGAAACGACTAAAGGCCATAATTTATCAGAACTTTCTATCCTAAAATAACGTCAGGAATCACGTCTCGAAGTTTGTAACCATACTTTTGAAACATCCTGTATAAATCAAATTGTAGTCATAACCTTTATTCTATTTAACAATGTTATATTGCTTGAAGTTGATTTTGTAACTGTTGCTATTATACTCATTGAAAAGTCAGTAACAATTATTACCAGTATCACGCAGCATCCTACAGAGTGTATTAAATATATAAACATTTTAAATAAATATTTGGGAAACTAACGAAGTAAATAAAAAAAAAGACGTATGCGATCTAAAGAGTACTCGAACATTTTCAAAACTTAAAGCTATTTTTCAAAACTGAAACAACCTGTATATGACATTAGGACCAATTGTTTAAAATCAGCATTATCTCTAACGTATTCTTAAAGAACCAGGCCACAATTTAACAAAAAAAAAGTCAAAATCGAGTGAAGGGTTCAAGAGAAAATTGAAGTCAACTTAGTGTAAATTTTGCCCGTTCCCCTGATTATGCCGGTGTGTGTATTTCCCACAACAGCGTTTTGACCCTGAGTTAAAAACTTTTACTTGGCCATTTTTACTGTGTCTTTTTATATAGAGTTTCTAAAGGGGTGGCAAATTATAAGGAAAAACCCGAGGAAAAACCCTGTACTATACCCACACAGCGAATTTCACTTTTATTTATTTATTTACGGACAAAATCCATTTTTTACAAAAAACATATAAATTGATAGAATGTAATGTAACAATAACATTAAAAACCTAATCAACAGCAATAAAAATAATTATATGTCATTTAAATACATCACTAAATTACCCGAAACCAGTAGGAATTAAAAAAAAATAAAATAAAATTAAACATCAAAATTAAATCAACAACCAAAGATAGTCCCCTCAAACTCCCATCAAAAACAAGTAAGTACATAAAGATCTACAAGCCTGTCAAGACTAAGTGTTTTAATTGAGAAGATAATTGTTTGTGGCTACAGAAAAAGTCAAGAGATGTATAATTTGCAAGGGATAAGGAAAAAATGAGTGTTTAGCATAGTTTGTTCTATGATAGGTTACATGGAAAGCCTGGCGACTGCGAGTATCAAATTGTGGAATATAGAGATTGGCTTGGCTTGTTAAATGGGGGCTCTCAACAACAGAATTAATGATTTTATAAAGAAGATGAACATCCCTCAGTGCTCTTCTAGGTGATAGTGGCATCAAATTCATTCTTTGGTGCAAGCCTTCATAATCTAGTTCAATATTAAAGAATTTAAAGTTTATGTATTGTAAGAACTTTCTCTGCACTCTCTCAAATCTTGAAATATGAACATCGTAATGGGGATTTTCTCTAGGTGACTTCTAACCAGACTGCAATAAAGGATTTTAAGAGCATGCATGTTATGAAAATCTGTAGTATTTCTCTTAATAAAACCCAGCATCCGCAAAGCTCTATTAACAATGGATGTGATGTGGTCAGAATAGGATAGTTCATAATCAAGAGTAATCCCAAGGTCTGAGATGGACTCAGACTGCAAAAGAGGGTTGCCCGAAATGGTCTAGTCATAAGATGTTTTATTACGTTTTTTGGAAAATATCATAAGTTTGCATTCAATTCCATGCCATTTAGGGCACACCACTCTACAAATTTAT
This sequence comes from Pissodes strobi, assembly GCA_016904865.1. Classification (NCBI taxonomy): domain Eukaryota; kingdom Metazoa; phylum Arthropoda; class Insecta; order Coleoptera; family Curculionidae; genus Pissodes; species Pissodes strobi. The sequence continues at coordinate 6,384 of MU193969.1, read as the reverse complement.
ACAAATCATGTTGAAGGCCCAGACTGTCCTCCAGATTAGATATAACCTTAAATAGGTTTAGATCGTCTGCAAAAAGCAAAAATTGACTCTTTCCAAAACACATGCAAACATTATTAAGGAAAATAATAAACAACAAATGCCCAATGTAAGATCCCTGAGGGACTCCTGAAGTTACAGTAATCTCATGTGACAGAAAGTTATTAACCTTTACCGGCTGTGTACGATTGGTTAAATAACTCTGCACCCAATTAAGTAGTGCACCGGAAACACCAAGGGTTTTAAGTTTACTGAGTAGAATATTATGTGGCACTTTGTCGAAAGCTTTGCTGAAGTCTGTATATATAGCATGAACTTTCAAACCCAGCTCCAAGGCCTGAACAATAGTAGAAGAATAGTTTAGTAGATTTAGTTCAGTATTACGGCCTCGACAAAAGCCAAACTGCTCATTGATTATTAAAGGGGAAAATACAGAACTAAAATATCTAAGTAACAAGTTTTTCAAATATTTTAGAAATTACACTAGTAATACTGATAGGTCTGTAATTTCTAACATCGGAATTATCGCCTGATTTATGGATAGGAATAATAAAACTGGTTTTTCAGAAGTCAGGAAAGTAACCCTTATCTAGGGATTTATTAAATATAATTTGAATAGGTAATGCCAGGATAAAAGCACAATTCTTCAAAAATACGGGATGTATACCATCTGGGCCAGGCCCCTTTGAAATATTCAGTGCAGCTAGCTCAGAGTAGACATCCGATATAGTAATTGAATAATCACAGACATGTAGAATGTTTAGAGAAGGTTCTTCTGGGAAAACAGACTGATTCACAGGGTATACAGAGCTAAAATACCTACCACAGGGCCCATTTCAGACTCATCATCATCCAAATGAAGTTTAGAATGAATAGAAGATGAACCACGCCTGGAATTGATAAAATTCCAAAACTGCTTCGGGCTATTATTCAAAGAATGTTCAATGTTATAAACATATGAATTGTAACAGTATCTACAAAGTGTCTTACATTGGGACCTCAAACTTTTAAAAACCTCATAATTAGCTGCTGTATTATTTAATTTGCATTTTTATGAGCCATTTTTTTTTAAATGTAAGATTAATCAGACCCTGACTAAACCATATAGGAAATTTTCTACTAGAAACCTTCTTGATAGGTACCAGTTCATTTATGACACCATAAACAATGTCATAAAAAATGTTCACCATGTCTTGCATCTCCCTATCACTGAATAGTTCCCAGATAGTCATTTATAAGAGAGAAATTGGCCGATTGAAGTGTTAGCTTGGGGGCTGACAGAATTATGTGATGATTTAGATAATAAAATTTTGAAATTAAGAGGTGGATGGTGGTTGCCAATTTTAACAAGAGGATCACATGCTGTTACTTTAACAAATTTAAAAGCTAGAACTAAATAAAGAATTCTATTATTGGCATTAGGAATATGGTTTGACTGAAAAAGTCCATTAAATGCACAGGAGTCTGACATAGCTGCCATGGCCTGGACAGCTTGAGGACTAATATATTCATCAGTGCAGGGAGTAGCCGAGGATCCAGCATCCTCCATCCTCCATTCAGCCTTTGGAAGGCTAAAATCCCCAGCAATGTACATATCTGTATCATGATACATATCTCGGATGTGGTCGATACATTCACCAGCACATAAATAATCCTGAGTAGGAGAATTGGCGGGAAGATAGACACACCCAAGAATGCATTCAGCCCTGTGATCTCCAACAGAAACATACACTTGCTCCAGAACAGCATCCAGTGGGATTAAACGAGCTGGCAGTTTTTTATGCACCGCAATTAGTGAGCCTCCCATGGTTTTTTTTTAACTAGTTTCAATAGAACGATCTTTTCTGAAGATTCTGTAGTTATCCAGAGCAAGTTGGCCATCCGAGATGTCTGTACTAAGATTAGTTTCAGTCAGCATAATCACATCATAGTCGTTAATGGCCACATTGCATAAAAAAGTAGAAAACTTTGTTCGAAGCCCCTGTACATTTTGATAAAAATGCTTAGTTTTCCTGAGTCGATACAATTTTGGGGACACCCCCACAATATGTAACTTTTAAAGAGGTCTCACCTTTAGATTTCCGCTCTTTAAGTTCAGCCCACACTTGTTTTTCAATTTGTTGCTGCTTGGTGGTTAGGTCGAAATTTATGTACACATTATGGCCTTTAAGTCTCCTTCGGAGTCTTATTAAAGACTGTACATCACTAGAGGAATCAAAAGTAAGTCTTAAGGCACGAGCACCTTTGGCACTCCTGTTTCCAACTCTGGAAAAATTTACAACTGTAGGTGATTTGTTAGTAATAATCTTGAGTAAGGAGTTTATATCAGTGACATCATCATTCTTCTCTGGAAGATTGAACACCATAACATTTTTGGCCCTATTCTGACGGTCCTGGAACTCAGACCACAGGTTGTCCACATTTTCAGGGATACATGAAGAGTTGACATTGTTCTCCAAACCTGATGGTTCCAAGGTAGTAACTTTCTTTTGAAGAGACTGGGTAGATTGGGAAATTAAGTCCACTTTAGAGTGAAGTTCTGTAAGGGTTTGTCTATCTTTCTAGAGGGCGCTTATGTCCTTCCTAAGTAGGCTTATTTCCTCTTGTATCTGGTTGATGTGTCTGAGCATAACAGGAACTCCTTTGAATGCATTTCTATAATCGTCACAGAAATACATCATGACTCGTTTTTGTAGAACAACAGCTCTAAGTTCAGAAGCTGAGAGTTGACTGCACTCCTTGGAAAGATGCCTAGTAGCCCTACAGCTATCACATGCAACAAATTCTGCATCTGGGGTTACATCTTTTTTACAGGTTGAACACTTAGTACTGGACATCTTCCTAACTCCCAACCTCACCGCAATAATCCACTATTTTCACAGCAATCCCAAAACTCTTTAGTGGTTGAATTCCAAAAATCCACAGAAAAGGCTTGCAGCTAACAGAAACAGCCAAAATTTTTATTAGTGAATGAAAAAAAGATATAAAATTTTAAAGAAAAGGAAAATTGTTAGGTATACTGCGTTTGTTTACAACGGTTGACATAATCTCATTACTTAAAACAAAAGAGTTATAGGGTTGAGCAACTTTTGAGAAACACTCGGTATACTTATTTTTTCTTCAAACGTCAGTAAATCCGTCATTATTCGACTGTGTAGGCGGCCGTGAAGTTTCGTTTTTCCTCCGCCGGAGCTTTACTTTTCACTTTTCCGCCGGCGGAGGTAAAAGTGTTGTCATAGCAACATAGATACAAACAAACAACAAAATAAGCGCCAACAACTCGAGATTTATTAAACTAAAATTTGTATTTATCACTCAATTTGTGCACTGCATTTCTAAAAATCACTAATTTAGGAACAAATTGGTTATTATTTAATCAAACTTTCTCAATAACTGCTTATCAATACGGAATTAAAACGCAATCGGAGACGCAATTTTAAAAAAATAATTATTGTTGACAGTGTCCACTGACAGCTTTATGTTACATTACTATAGCAACAACCTGTGCCTATTCACCGACACAGGTCTAAGCCGCCTTGCGAACCCACTTATCTTTAATAATAATGATTATTATTACTATTAAAAAGAGATGTTTTTGCATTAATTTGTCGACATTTGAAGAAAAAACAGCATATTTTATTTGGAGGAAAAGTTACTTTTCATGGCTTGCTCTCTATTAACACGAGCGCGCCATGAAAAGTATCACTTTTCCTCCATATAAAATAATATACTATTTCATATTAAATGTGCATTGCAAAATAAACTATTAAAGGCGCTCTGTAATTCATATATTATTATTATGGAACCCTCTAGATAATAAATTAGTAAATTTAAAATTTTATCCTAAAAAAATATTGAAACTGCTCCCATGGACATGTCACTAAGACCTGTTAGGCTCATTCGACTCATTTCGAATTCTTGAAGTTGAATATGTTCTATGATATATACATTAATGGCGTGCTAATATTTCAAGATGTGATTCCTTTGGTAATTTTTAACCCACAAGTAATTTTTTTATGTTTTGGTATCTCCGAAAAGTACCATAGATACTACCTTCAATTTTGGTACGTATTAATAAGATATAAAACCACTATTTTAGAAAGAAATCCTATTCCATCGCCCCACCAGTAGCGTCCTTTTAATATTTTTTACAAAAAAGTGATACGTCACTGAAACTTTTCCATGTAAATATTTTTCCGATTAGCCTGGTTAATTCTAGATGAAAATGGTAGATATCTTACGTTTTTCACGTAAGATGTACCGTTCTTGAATAAAACAATTAAATCAAAGACACGGCTAACTGTAGCTCAAATGTTAACAATGTTGCAGAATTATCAATGTCGTTACGGTCCAGTGAATTGCTGTCAACTGCTCTGGTAGTGCAGCGATCAGATTCTGTGCCTGTGATACGGTGGCCCGGGTTCGAATCCAATCGGTGTTTTTTTTTTTGGGTTATGTTTGTAAAAAGTTTTTTTTCTTCATTTGAGGCATGCCTTTGGGTTATTTTTGGTTAGTTTTCGGAGCAAGCGAAGCGAGCGGAGGTCCATGCGTAAAACAATTTTTTACCATTTATTTATTTATTTTAACAAGGCAATTTGGCAACATTGTAAACATTTGGGCTACTGATGAGGAATAATTTTTGAACACATGTTCTGTAATGACTTACTAATATTTGACAGTGTAATTCCCTCAAGCCATATTATGAACTCCCAACAGCTTAAATTTTTTCATTTTTTTACCACATGGTTTTTTTACGGAAGGACACAAAAAAATTAAAAATAAATTAAAAACTGACCATTTATTTACCATTTTATGACCAAAAGTCCATATGAACGTACAAGAGCTTAACTTTTTAAATTTTTATTAGCATTAATAATGATCAGTGGCAGCTCGTGGGTTTTTCAGAAGGAGGGCACAAAAAATTAAAAACAAGAGTTTAAAATTCCTAATTTTTATTACCATTGATAATGAATCATTATCAGTGGTAATAAAAATAAAAAATTATAAACTGTTGTGAGTGTATATGGGCTTTTGTTCATAAAATGGTAAATAAATGGCAAGTTTTTAATTTGTTTTTAATTTTTTGTGGCCTCCTTTTGAAAAAACCCACGAGCCGCCGCTGGATTTACCAAAACGCGATTTTACTGGTCGATAAAGAGAATATAAATCTATAAACACTGAAATTTTAATATTAGTTCAGTCTGTTTCAAACTATTCATAGTCGCTCAAAAAGAGTGTAAAAAAATCAGTGTTAAAAAAAATACGAATCACAATTTAACCAATAGATTTACTAAAACACGTTTTTCACTAGAAAGTAAATGTATAAGCACTGAAATATCAGTTCAGTCTGTTTTAAATTTTTCATAGTCACTCAAAAAGAGTTTAAAAATCTAATTAGCGTTAAAAAAATTACGGATCAGAAATCTTCGGAAAATCGCGCATCAAAATTTAACCGGTGCCCCACGGAAATTTCGACGGTAGTTTTCACCGTTTGGCATTTAAAAATCTAAAAAATTCCGAACGTTTTGCCTAATATTGTAGCAAGAGTACTATATTATTAATCAAGGACAATAATAGGTTTCTAAACCGTGGTTAAAATAATGTTTTTTCCATTGCTAAAACATTCACAAAATCTTGCAGTACTTAATTATTGCTTTATTAATTTTGGTTTTATGCGTTGTGTATATACTATATTATTAATCAAGGTTAAGAAAAACGCTATTAGTGCCCAAGCGTCGATTTAAGACGTGAGGGCAATAATAGGTTTCGAAACCGTGGTTAAAATAATGTTTTTCCATTGCTAAAACATTCACAAAATCTTGCAGTACTTAATCATTACTTTATTAATTTTGGCTTTATGCGTCGTGTATATCTGGTTGCCTATCACTCAAATCGTAATCAAATGACCTTTAATAATTATTGTCAAAATTAAAATCTAGTCACCTGTTTTCGAAAATTTGATAATTGCCAGAGGCCTCTATTTTTTTTTTTTTTTTTTTTTTTTTTTTTTTGTTGTGGTCGCGCCGACTATTTTTTTTTTTTTTTTTTTTTTTTTTTTTAAAACATTATTTTAACCACGGTTTAGAAACCTATTATTGTCCTTGAT
>JAEQML010065240.1:0-21202 GCA_016904865.1 Pissodes strobi | reverse complement strand
AAATTGTATACAGTGGTAGTGAATAAAGAGAGTATTAGTTGAAAATAAGCAAAGTTGTAATTCTGTTAAGAACCCGCGGGAAAAACGTAACATTTGGTGTCAGAAGTCGGATTGTGAAGGGACCGGACTTGCGAAGTATTTTTCGAGGAAAGAAGAGGTACAAGTACGTCAACGAGACCGTTTGATTGGTGGATTCTGGTAAAAAAGTTTATAACATCCTATGGTCAATACGAGGCAACAAACGGCAGAAATGGAGCAAATTAATAAAATGTTGGCCGATTTCATGGAAAATCTAAATGCTGAGAGACAAATAGAACAAGACCGGCTGCAGAAAATTTTTCAAGATCAAGAAGATAAAAAGCAAGCGGATCGGGAAGAGGATGAACGTAGAAGGCAAGCGGATCGGGAAGAGGATGAACGTAAAAGGCAAGCAGAACAGGACCGGCTACAGAAAATTTTACAAGACCAAGAAAATAAAAGGCAAGCAGAACAGGACCGGCTGCAGAAAATTTTTCAAGATCAAGAAGATAAAAGGCAAGCTGAACGGGAGGAGGATGAACATAGAAGGCAAGCTGAACGGGAGGAGGATGAACGTAGAAGGCAAGCTGAACAGGACCGGCTTCAGAAATGTTTGCAAGACCAGGAAGAGAAAAGGCAAGCAGAGCAGGACCAGCTTCAGAAATGGATGCTGGATGTAATTGTAGGCGAGCAAGGAAAATTACAGAAAATATTGGACGGACAAAATGAGAAATTTGAAAAAGAGGTAAACAATATTCAAAAAGAAGTAGGAGACGTACAGAAAGAAGTGAAGAATCTACAAGCAGAATTTACCAGACTAAAACATCAAGCACCCACCGAGAGGGCATTCACCTCAGGACAAAACATCAAACCTCCAACGTACGACGGTCAAACATCCTGGACAATGTACAAAAGACAATTTGAAGCCGCTGCTGTTGCCAACGGTTGGAATAATGAAGAAATGGCTACATCACTAGTGGTAGCGCTTCGTGGATCTGCCCTGGAACTACTGCAGACCATTCCCATCAGCCAACAAGGGAAATATGACATACTTGTAGCTGTCTTGGAGAGACGATTTGGAGATCAACACCGAAGACAACTGTATCAGGCACAAGTAAAGTCTCGGCATCAGAAGCCTGGTGAAAACCTGCAAGAATTTGAGGCAGACATTAGACGTCTCATTCAATTGGCCTACCCGGGAGCGACAGAGGAATTTCAAGAGGAACTTGCTGCCCAATATTTCGTGGATGGTATCAGAGATCCAGAAACTCAGAAAATGCTACGCCTAGCCAAATTTGATAACAGCAGTGAAGCTTTGGGTCGAGCCCTAGAAATCGAGGCGGCCTGTAACATCTCCAAGCCAAAAATCAGGGCCGTATCCATCCAGGAAGAAAAGGCGACAAACATCTGTGAATTAAATGAGATGGGTGAAATTTTGAAGAAATTAACGGAAGTTCTTCAGGCCACGGCGAGATTCCGGGAGCCAATGGAAGATAGGCCACGTAACCGAAATACATCAAATCAGTGCTATGGATGTGGCAGGACGGGGCATTTCAAAAGAGACTGCCGAGTACAACTACGGTCTAGATCTCCATCCAGAGACGCTAGGGCCCCCAAGTCAAATCAGGAAAACTTCAATTAGTCAACATTGCGGGGCGGGTGTTGGCTAAAGAAGATAAAGCCCCCAGGATCGTCTCCATAAAAAGCCTAGGAAAAGCCGCCGACAGTCTAACAATTACAGGAAAGATCAACGGAAGAGCCATAACAATTACTGTTGACACTGGTGCGGCGGTATCTTTGATAAGGTCCAACAGAGTAAATAGAGTAGAAGTTCTACCCATATCAAAGAATGTAGTTTTACGTACAGTTACCGGTGAGACAGCTGAAGTACTTGGGGAAATGGATATCGAACTTCAACTGGGACGAATTAAATTACACCACACAGTGTTAGTCGCCGACATCGAAGACGAATTTATTTTGGGGATGGATCTCATCGGTCAACATGGATTCTCTTTCGACAACAAGCTTAATCTTCTGAAGTTTGGCACCGAAGAGTTCATCCTTAACAAAACAGACGATGGCACACCGACTAAAGTAGTGGCGGCATGTACTGTCAGAATAAGCGGAAATACCGAGCAGATAATTTTTGGGAAATTGGAGAAGGATTTTGGAGGCTGCATCGGGCTTATCCAACACCACGATTTGCCTTGCAAACACCTCGTAGGCAAAGCACTAGTCAAAACCGACGGCGAAATACCGATAAGGATAGCAAATATTTCATCCAATTCCATCAAAATCAATAAAGGAGATGTAATAGCCACTTGCGAGCCGGTGCAATGGGTAACCAGTTGCGAAACGCAGTCAGAAGTAACACCCTCAACATCACCTAAGGAAGTCCTAGAACATTTCCATAAGTCGTGGCAACATCTGTCTTCCGAAGAACTGAAGAGAGCTACACAATTTATCAAAGAGCAGAGCACAGCCTTTGAAAGGAAAAATGGCAATACTGGAAGAACGAACATCATAAGACATAAAATCGACACTGGAAGTGCTCACCCCATACGACAGCATCCTCGGAGGCTACCAGTGACGAAGCAGCAAGAGGTTACCACATTAGTCAACAAGATGCTTGACGATGGAATTATTGAGGAATCATCGAGCCCATGGTCGTCTCCTGTTGTCTTAGTCACTAAAAAAGATGGGACTACCAGATTCTGCGTGGACTATAGAAAGCTCAATGACGTCACCAAGAAAGACAGCTATCCACTTCCCAGGATTGATGACACGTTGACGACACTAGCAGGTTCTCATTGGTTCTCAACACTCGATTTAAAGAGCGGCTACTGGCAAGTAGGCATTGACGAACAAGATAAGGAAAAGACTGCCTTTTCTACTGGAAGTGGTTTATATCAGTTTAAAGTTATGCCCTTCGGATTATGCAATGCCCCCGCTACTTTTGAGCGTCTTATGGAGGTTGTTCTACGAGGCCTCACTTGGAAGACATGCCTGGTCTATCTTGATGATATAATGGTAATGGGAAAAACTTTCAAAAAGCACCTACAAAACTTGCATGAAGTTTTTACTAGAATCAAGAATGCTCAGCTCTTACTGAATCCAAAGAAATGTTTTCTTTTTCAACAAAAAGTTGAATTTCTCGGGCATGTTGTGTCATCAGAAGGAATCCAAACCGACCAACGGAAGATTACAGCAATCAAGGACTGGCCTCGTCCTCGCGACAAACATGAACTGCGGAGCTTCCTTGGACTATGTACTTACTATAGAAGATTTGTTGAAGGATTTGCAAATATAGCGGCACTTCTACATAAGCTCACTGAAGAACGAGCTAATTATAACTGGGATCATAACTGCGATTCTGCGTTCAGGAAATTAAAAGCGGCTCTATGTTCTAGTCCAATATTGGGATATCCGGAACAAAAGGGTAAATTTGTATTGGACCCAGATGCAAGTAACACCGGCATCGGAGCAGTTTTATCGCAAGTACAAGCAGGGGAAGAGCGAGTTATCGAATACTACAGTCGAACACTTTCGAAACCTGAACGTAACTACTGTGTAACCCGAAAAGAGCTTTTGGCAATTTCCATCAATATCTATATGGGCAAGAATTTCTGATAAGGACTGATCATGCAGCACTTAAATGGCTTTTGGATATGAAACAACCTGAAGGACAGGTAGCCAGGTGGCTTGAAAAGTTACAACAATATAATTTTAAGGTTAAGCACAGAGCAGGGAGATTGCATAATAATGCAGATGCTTTATCCAGAAGACCATGCGCGGATAATTGTAAGCATTGCCAAAGAGTAGATCAACGAGAAGGAATTACTCGGAGTAGGCAAACGAAATTTGAGGTTGATCAGCAGTGGACCACAGAGCAACTTAAAAAGGATCAGCTTGAGGATAGTGAAATAGCATTATTGCTAACAGCTAAAGAAGAACAACAACCAAGACCAAGCTGGAGCGAGATATCAACTAAAGGACTTGCTTTTAAAACTCTGTGGACTCAGTGGGACTCCCTGGTGGTGGAAAATGGACTTCTTAAACGAGCCTGGGAAAGCGCCGATGGAAAAGTAGTGAAGACACAGTTAGTGGTACCAAGGAGGAAGATATCGGAAGTTCTGGAAGAAGTTCATAATGGAAAGTCTGGTGCTCATCTCGGAGTGAACAAAACGATTGACAAGATTCGCGACAGATTTTACTGGGTCAACTACTGCCAAGATGTGAAATCGTGGTGTCGGCAGTGCTCAACCTGTGCCGCAAGCCAAGGACCCAAAACAAGATCTAGGGGCAAAATGAAACATTATAATGTGGGCCTACCGTTTGAACGTATCGCCATTGACGTAGCTGGCCCTTTTCCAGAAACAAATAATGGTAACAAGTACATTTTAGTGGCAATTGACTACTTCAGTAAATGGCCTGAAGTCTTTGCAATCCCCAATCAAGAAGCTGTTACCATAGCAGAGGTCCTTGTGAATAACCTATTCAGCAGATTTGGTGTTCCGTTAGAGCTGCACTCAGATCAAGGACGCAACTTCGAATCCAAGGTTTTCCAGAAAGTCTGTGATTTACTCAACATCCATAAAACACGGACTACCGCCTTACATCCACAATCAGACGGCATGGTTGAAAGGTTTAACAAGACCATTGAAGAACATTTGTCAAAGGTCGTAGATGAACATCAGAAGGATTGGGACCAACACATACCACTATTTTTAATGGCCTATCGATCAGCAGTCCATGACACGACAGGACTAACACCAGCCATGGTTTTATTTGGAAGAGAACTCCGCTTACCCTGCGACCTATTATTCGGAACGCCAGACAACCAGGATATGGAAATTCAAGACTACGCGGACTCCCTTAAGGAAAAGTTACTATACATCCATGAATTAGCCAGAGAAAACACGGAGAAAGCCAGTGACCGAATGAAGACACGATATGATCTCAAAGCTAATTCTATGGGATTTCAGATGAACGATAAAGTCTGGTTATATAATCCGCAAAGGAAGAAAGGAAGATCTCCCAAGATAACGCCAGTATGGGAAGGACCCTATACAGTCATCAAAAGAATTAATGACGTTGTGTATAGAATTCAGCGTAGTCCCAGAAGCAAACTGAAAGTTGTTCACCTCGACAGACTGAAAGCATACCACGGACATGCAGTATCTGATCGGGACGATCAGGTTTAAGAGGGAGGCAATGTTACGACTAACAACCATCCGAACGATTTTGTGCTACCCCATAGAACTAGCCGCCGCCGCCGCGCCGTGCCCCTCGCTTCTTTGTCTGTATGACTCATCGCCCGGCCGGTCGCGAAGTTTCAGGATCGCTGGACTGGAATTATCTCGATGGCCTCGTCGAGATCATATAGAGTGGCCTCGGAATACTTCCCGAATATTCGTGATAGATTTGAGATTATATATAAGCAGACCTAAGACGAATGTTGGTCAGTTCAGTTCAGTTAATCGTTGAGTGTTGAATAGATATTAGTGGTAAAGTTATAAGAGTAGTATAGAGTGTTAAATTGTATACAGTGGTAGTGAATAAAGAGAGTATTAGTTGAAAATAAGCAAAGTTGTAATTCTGTTAAGAACCCACGGGAAAAACGTAACAATATATATTAAAAATAGCAAATGTCCCAAACTGAAGTCCAAATCGTATATCCATCCCTCTTTGCTCACTTTACCCCAGCAACCTGCACTATTTGATGGCAGTCTGATAGGTAGCTTTTAATCAGTGAGAGGCTGTTGTCATTAAAATTATTATACCTCAGCTTACCCAGAAGGACTCCATGCAAATAATAATGATTTTAAATGACTGTTAGGAGCAACTAGTTTTAAGAGAGAAATTTAATTAATTCATTACATCTTGTTTAAAGCTAACAAAATGTAAAAGCCACAGTCAAAGTCTTTACTCAGCTCACAAAAACTGCAAGACAGGTACTCTCGGTTCTCAAAAATGTCATGAATTTGAAAAACTAAATTTAGTATACCCAATGATGTATTTCGGTATTTCCGAAATCCATACTGTTCTTACAAAAGAGGATATTTATCTCAAAGAAATTAGTGATACGATTTGAAATTTCTTTGTTCAAACCGCACTACTACTAAATTATTCTATCTTTAGTTCATCAATGCTGTTTGGTCTATTTTTATACACTCTCTCCTTCAAATACCCCTATAGAAAGAAATCCAATTCAACTGGACCCCGTCGTCCTATCCACACTTTATTTTGCCCAAATTGGATTTATATCTGGACTAAAGGCTGGCCATGCCTCTTGGCAAGCGTTCTATGCTTACGTCATCCAGATATTGGGTTATAATTCAAGGGTCGTGCATTACATTGCGTCAGAAGAAAACCTTCAGCAATAAATGGAGCAAATGAAAACATATCGCTTCAAAATTAGAATATAGCCCGGAATTTCTTGGCGTCAAGCAGAATTCGGTGCGAGCTTAAATTAGCTTCCCGCCCATAACATAATCGCCCCAAAACTTGATCGTGTCTCGCGCCAGACCAATCTCCCTGACGGTTATCGGGTGATCGCAGGTAAATATAATCGAGATTCGCCACTAAACAAAATTTGTGGCTCTCGAGCAAAATTATGGCGAGCTAGACGATGATCTTGGTACAAATTAGCTTCATTTAACCGTCGACAAACTTACTTATATCACTTACATTAACGTGCCTTTTTTTGGCATAGAGGATTATTTGTTATTACAACAGGCTTCTTAGGGTCTGGCCTACAACGATCTGATCCGATTCTTCTTGAATATAGCCTAATTTAAAAATCTTTAAAGAAGCGCAGTATTCTAAATTTCGGGTACCTTTCAAAAATGACGATAAAAATTAATTCAAAACAAATGTTAATAATATATCAGGCTACAAGGTAATTTTAAAATGAATTTGTTGTTAGATCTTGGTACGACAAACTTATATCACTTACATTAACTTGCCTTTTTCAGCACGATTTGATCCGATTCTTCTTGAATATAACCTAATCTAAAAATCTTTAAAAAGAGCATATAGATTAAAGATGGTAAAAAACTTGAATCAGTCTAAATTGCGGATCTCTTTAAAAAATTACGATAAAAAAAATAATTAAAAACTAATAATTATGTTAGGAATAGATCAGGCTAAAATGAATTTATTGTTAGTGTCATAGCAATCCACAGGCTGTTTTGAATATCACAGAAAGACCATGCGTCTTTTTCTAAGGCATTCTAGCAGAATAAGGCTATTCTCACGATTTGTTATTTTTCTGCGAGGACCAGCCCAAGTATTCTGTGGTACCGATTCCTTTCTTCGTACATTCGTGTTATTCTGCGTGCTATGCTTAGCTATGGCAAAAAGTAGACATACTGTAGCATAATTTTAAAAGAATGATCAGTAAAATGAGTTAATGTGACCTTACATATGGTTAAGTTTAGCGCAATCTATAAAGCACTACTGTGCTTAAAAGCCTGTAACTCTCAAACTAAGCACGGTAGAGGGAAACACCAAAAAAACAAGAAGATAGGAAAAAGATCAATTTCACTCTATAATGGCAGTTGTGGAAAAAATTTGTTACCCATTAAATCTACCTAGCGTTTTAAAATTAATGGAAAACTCCTTACTTTGTTATTTAGACTAAAAAACTTATATATATATTAGGTACCTTATCGATACATCCGGTATCTATTCTGGAATGCCAAAGGATAGACCTACAAAATAAGAAAAATATTAACTTTATCTATCAACTAGTTCCTAAGTTATAAAGCCTCGAATTGGATCAACATTTTATGTGTCACTGTTTATGCACGTAAGTGCATTGTATTTATTTGGCATTCACCATTTGTTTGTTTTCTCAATTGTATTTGTTTTATTTTAATAATTTTTGGTCTTTTATTTTTACATATCAAATACATAACTACATCTATACTTCCTAGCTTTATTTATTTTAAGTTTCCCCTTTTTTTAAATTTTTGAATCTTATTCTATTTTTGTTTTATTTATTTGGGATTCGCCTTCTTGCTGTTAATTAAATTTTGTATTTTTTACCTTTTTCTAGTTTTTACATTTTATTTTCTATTTTTAATCTATTTATTTTACATGAGCCATTTTCCATTTTTTTCGACCTTATATTTTTCATATCAAATTATTACGCTTATTTATTTTAATTTTTCAATATTTGCCTTTTTAAGTGTTTGACTCTTATTTTCCATTTTTATTACATATATTTTCGCTTGTCATATATTTTTCATATCAAATTATTAGATCTACACTTCCTAATTTTGTTATTTTAACATTTCATATTTCACCTTTTTTTTTAAGGTTTTAAATTTTATTTTCTATTTTGGTTCTATATATTTTGCATAGGCTAGTTTTTACTTATCTAATTTTATTTGTTCTAGTTAATTAATTTTTGCTTTTTGAAGATTTTACTTTTTATTTTTTAGTTTTTAATCTGTTAATCTTACATGCGCCATTTTTTTATTTTCCGATATATAATATTTTCCATAACATCAAATCATTATATTGCAATAAAGTATTCTTTTAATAAAACAACAAATTGTTGAAAAAATATATTTCAACTTCAGGTAGAACAACTGATCCGAGAAATGGTATAATATATAGTAATGCTTTTCTCTTCTAGCATTCCCTTGTAATCAATTTGGCCATCAAGAATCTGGAACCAACGACCAAATCTGCGAGTTTGCGTCCAAGAAAAATGTAAAATTCGATTTGTTCGACAAGGTATGGAATTTGTTGTTTTTATTTAAATAATATATTATTAACCAAGGTTTAAACAGACACTAGCTATTGCTTGAGCATCGATTTTAAGAGCATTAGTCAGGGATTAAATTCTGTTTCCCGTTTCCTGACTTTATTTTTGAGTTTACTCAATTTTGGTTTTTACTAAAATTGTTCAAAATACCTTTCTTAAGAGCGCTCTGGAAATATTTTTTTCAATTTAATTTTTTTTATTTTTGTTTTTTTACTTACTCTCTAATTAAAGAAAAGCGCTCCAGAGCGCTCTAGACAAATCATTTTTAAGACCTTTTTATTAAAACATAAATTCTCTATTGTAAATAACAACTTTTTTAAATGAGAAATTAAAAAATAGGCGAAAAGTCTCATAAAATCTTGGTATCCGCCGATAATCTTCCAACCTGGAATGTCGCGGCCGGCCGGCGGCAGGCCTGCGAAGAAGCGGAGCGAGTAGGCAGCGGATATCGATGCTATGCGAAAATGTTTTTGCTTCGGTAATTATTATACCAAAGTATATGTAAACTAGTAGCTCCACTCCCCCAAATATTTTGTGCCAGCCGCCGAAAATCCGCAGATTGTTGGCAGCATGTAGAGCGTTTTAGTTTAATCAATCGTTCGTGTGTAGGCAGAGTGTTCAGAACAGAGTCGGATTTGTGGAAATCCTTAATTTTATTTCTATTTAAATATTTTATTCGGACTTCGGTGGAAATATATACGAAGCAATGAAAAATACAAAGGCAAATAGGAGAAATCTATAGTCGGATTAGTGAATAGATATGTTAATAAAATTAGGTGAAGGTCGAGACCGGAAAAATCGTCTAGGTGTCAGATTTTTTTTATAAGTACATATTATATAACGATAACGGAATGCTTTGTAAATATTAAATATCTTTTGGCACTGTGAAACTAACCCAACGTTGATTCGACGACAAACTCAATAGCTAAAATAAGTTGAGAATAAGTGAAACTAACCGAAAGTTAATTGAACACTAACCCAAACTAACCAAATCTATTAAAATTGATTATAACGTATCGGAACTGCTTCAAATGGCTAAAATAAGTTGAGAATAAGTGAAGCTAACCGAAAGTTGATTGGACTACTAACCCAAACTAACCAAATCTATTAAAATTGAATATAACGTAACGGAACCGGTTCGAATGATTAAAATAAGTTGAGACTATGTGAAACTAGCCGAGAGTTCAATCGACGACTAACCCAAACTAACCAAATGTAATAAAATCATTATAACGTATCGGAACCGCTTTATATGACTAGCATAAGTTGAGAATAACTGACACCAACCGACAGTTGAATCGACGACTAACCCAAACTATCCAAATCTATTAAAATTGATTATAATGTATCGAAATCGATTCAGATGACTAAAATAAGTTGAAACTAAGTGAAACTAACCGAACGTTGATTAGACGACTAACCCAATCTAACCAAATCTATTAAAATTGATTATAACGTCTCGGAACCGGTTCAAATAACTAAAATAAGTTGAGACTAAGTGAAACTAGCCGAAAGTTGTTTGGACGACTAACCCAAACTAATCCAAAGTTAATTCGACGACTAACCCAAACTAACTAAATTTATTAAAATTGATTATAAGGTATCGGAACCGGTTCAAATAACTAAAATAAGTTGAGACTAAATGAAACTAGACGAAAGTTGTTTGGATGACTAACCCAAATTAACCAAATCCATTGAAATTGATTATAACGTATCAGAACCGATTCAAATGATTAAAATAAGTTGAGACAAAGTGAAACTAATCAAAAGTTGAATCGACGATTAACCCAAACTAACCAAATCTATTGAAATTGATTATAACGTATCGGAACCGCTTTAAATGACTAAAATAAGTTGAGAATAAGTGAAAGTAAGCGAAAGTTGAATCGACGACTAACCCAAACTAACCACATCTATTAGAATCGATAATGACGTCGGTATTGTAACCGTTTCAAATGGCTAAAATAAGTTGAGAATAAGTGAAACTAACCGAAAGTTAATTGAACACTAACCCAAACTAACCAAATCTATTAAAATTGATTATAACCTATCGGAACTGCTTCAAATGGCTAAAATAAGTTGAGAATAAGTGAAGTTAACCGAAAGTTGATTGGACTACTAACCCAAACTAACCAAATCTATTAAAATTGAACATAACGTAACGGAACCGGTTCAAATGATTAAAATAAGTTGAGGCTATGTGAAACTAGCCGAGAGTTCAATCGACGACTAACCCAAACTAACCAAATGTAATAAAATCATTATAACGTATCGGAACCGGTTCAAATATCTAAAATAAGTTAAGGCTAAGAGAAACTAACCCAAAGTTGATTTGGTGACTAACCCAACTAATAACATCTATTAAAATTGATTATAACGTCTTAGAACCGGTTCAAATATTTGAAATATGTTGAGACTAAGTGAAACTAACCGAAAGTTGAATCGACGATTAACCCGAACTAACCAACCTAATCCGGTTAGTCGTTCAATCAACTTTTGGTTAGTTTCACTTAGTTTCAACCTATTTTAGTCATTAGAACCGGTTCAGATACTTTATAATCAATTTTAGTAGATTTGGTTACTTTGGTCTAGTCGTCGATTCAACTTTCAGATAGTTTCACTTTTTCTCAACTTATTTCAATCATTTAAAGCGGTTCTAATATGTTATAATCAATATTAATAGATTTGGTTAGTTTGGGTTAGTCGTCGATCCAACTTTCGGTTAGTTTCACTTATTCTCAAATTATTTGAGTCATTTAACGCGTTTCCGATACATTATAATCAATTTTAATAGATTTGGTTAGTTTAAGTTAGTTTTCCAATAAACTTTCGGTTAGTTTCACTTAGTCTTAAATTCTTTTAGTCATCCGATACGTTATAATCAATTTTGATAGATTTGGTTAGTTTGGGTTAGTAGTACAATCAACTCTCGGTTAGCTACACTTATTCTCAATTTATTTCAGTCATTTCAAGCTTTTCAGAATACATTAAAATCAATTTTAGTAGATTTGGTTAGTTTGGGTTATTCGTCAACAACTTTGGGTTAGTTTCATTTAGTCTCATTTTATTTTAATTATTTGAATCTGTTCCGATACGTTATAATCAATTTGAATAGGTTTGGTTAGTTTGGGTTAGTCTTCCAATCAACTTTCGGTTAGTTTCAGTTAGTATCAACTTATTTTAGTAATTTGAACCCGTTACGATACGTTAGTTTAAGTTAGTTTTCCAATAAATTTTGGGTTAGTTTCACTTAGTCTTAAATTCTTTTAGTCATCCGATACGTTATAATCAATTTTGATAGATTTGGTTAGTTTGGGTTAGTAGTTCAATCAACTCTCGGTTAGCTACACTTATTCTCAACTTATTTTAGTCATTTCAAGCTTTTCAGAATACATTCAAATCAATTTTAATGGATTTTGTTAGTTTGGGTTAGTCGTCAACAACTTTGGGTTAGTTTCATTTAGTCTCAACTTATTTTAATTATTTGAATCTGTTCCGATACGTTATAATTAATTTGAATAGGTTTGGGTTAGTCCTCCAATCAACTTTCGGTTAGTTTCAGTTAGTATCAACTTATTTTAGTAATTTGAACCCGACCCGTTACGATACGTTATAATCAATTTTAATAGATTTTGTTAGCTTTGGTTAATCGTCGAATCAAGTTTTGGTTAGTTTCACTTAGTCTCAGCTTATTGTAGTCATTTAAACCGGTGCCGGTGCCGATACGGTACAACCAATTTTGACAGTTTTGGTTAGTCGTCCAATCAACGATACAAAAAAGCCGTAACGCGAGACGAAAACATAAACCATGTCATAACGATCACCCATGAAGTGTAGTAAAAATGAGATTCCGAACTATTATATTATTATATATATTTTTAAATATATTTTAGGTAATCCACTATTATTGCTATCTTTGAAACGGTCAAAGCTACAAAGTTGATTAAATTAGAAAGTTGCCATTATTGATACCTTTTCAATATCGATTTGCAGTGTTGTTAAATTCTTGTTAGATTCTGAGATAGCAACAGTGGTATCACCTAAAAATGACACCCCGTATAGCAATTTTTTTTTCAATTTCCTTCTATGAAAATATTTTTACAACTTTGCTCAGTTTCACTTGATTTTTCACCGGCCGGCATTCAGTAGGTCTTTCGGTACAAGTCCATACAATCTCCTGAATACATCTCTGACTAGAGAAAGCCACGCGAATCAATCGGACACTTACGCAGCGCATCGGTCATCTCCAGTTGTCACTTGATATAAAAGAATGTGGCAGAATTACATCAAAGGATTTACCGCTGAGTGAACTTACTAGTTTACATATACTTTGATTATACGTTATATTTTCTGCAGTTTGTTTTTGCGAGAGTTTTCGAGCTTTCGGTTATTTTGTGTGAAAGTGTTGAATGTTGAATGCTGTTAATTTGTTAATAAATACGAGTTGTTGGTTTAGTGTGAGTATTATCATTGATATATACGGTAAGTTTTCTATAAATAATTATTTAATATTAGTTTTAAAGATGGGGAAGATTAAAGATGAAAAAAAAACAGTTTACCGAGGAAAGAAAAAATCTCTTAGCCAGAGGAACAGAAGATTTTTGCAAAAGGAAAAACTGTTGATTGGTAATATTATATACAGGGTATTCCTAAATATCATATTCAAATAAAAAGGGGTGATTCCTCAGATCATTTTATAAAAAAAATCATGCTATCGTGAAAAAATAGAGTTTAGTCACATAATTGTCATAAAAATTGTTGTAAGCAATAATTCTCAATTTGTTATGTTTTTTTTATATGCTCCGAGGCTTACCATAAATTAGTTTTTATTTTTTCCTCGAAAACAAAAGGAAGATATAAAAATAATAATTCAAGAGACAGAAATATTTTATTTTTAGTTCTTCAATGTGGAAAAATTAAGGCTTACAAAAAAGTTAGGCGTTCCAGACCTATAATGTTTATAGGAACTTTTTTTCATAAAATGATGTAAGGAAACACCCTTTTATGATATTTAGGAACCCTGTGTATGAATGCTGAAATTTAATAAACAAATGTAGGCATTAATTTTATAGTAGTTTGTATAAAATTCGAAAACTGACAAAAACGTCTAGAGGTATTGGTGTTGTTTTAGTAACAGTAACAACCCATATTACAGCGGCTAAAAAATTATTACCAAAATGGCACAGATACAAACTTATTGATTTTTTCCATTACTTTGTTTAATTATTTTAATATTTATAGCCAACCTTCATGTAGCTATGCAGAAGATGCTGCCCGAATGGATGTTGACGATTCTATGAGGTGAATACATATAATGTTGTCATTTTAAAAATGCATATTATCCTATATTTTATATTTTTAACGAATCTGAATTACTAGATGGTAGAAGAATAGTTAGTATTAAACATCTATTTAAACAAATTTTAAATCAAGAAAGACATGAACCACTTAATTGCAGCATTATTGATATGGAGGTAATTAAGGAAAACCGAAGTGCTTTATATAGCGAATTTACTTTAAAGTGTAAGATGTGTCATCTGATTAAAATAATTTCAAGTGAAGAAAAATCTGAAGCTAAACTTAAAGTGAATTCGTCCATTGTTTTAACTACTGTATCTACAGGGCTTGGATACTCACAAATAAACGAAATAGCTGCATCTATGAATATGCCATTTATGAGTATAAATACTTCTAACCAATATCACAAAAAAGTAGCAAATATAATTAGGGAATCCTCTTGGAAAAGTATGGAGGAAGCAGCAACTGAAGAAGCAAAAATAGCCACAGCTGAAGGCGAAGTAGACAGCAATGGTATTCCATGCATTACCCTGGTGACTGATGGTGGATGGGCAAAACGTGATGCTTCGTCTGGTGTGGTAATTATAGTAGACTTAAAATTTAACCTTAGGGTTTGGGGTTCATTACAAAAATTTGGATACCTATCTTTTTTATAAAAATCTACCGTAAAAGCGATCGTTAAAAAAAATGGCATACAGGGTGTTTCATAATTGCGTACATTTAATTGAACACGTATTCCTAAGCTAATTTCAAAAAAAAAGTTTATATAAACATGGCTCCACATTGTTTATAACATACAGGGTGATAAACTTAAAAAAAAAAAACAGCGGTTTTTATAAATATTATAAATATTTTTATACCGATTTTTTTGAAATTTGGCAGGTTTATTTTTAGTAATAAAAGCCTACTTTAGCCCTAACTAGATTAAAATTATTAAGTCCAGTACCGTCCCGGGGGCATATTTCCAATTATTTCCGTTTAAAAAATTTACGTCACTGACTCTTTTTGTAAATTTAATTTTTTTCGTATCTGGCCTCGTTTTCGAGAAAAAAAAAATATATAAACCTTTTTATTGCATGTTTCTGGCTCCTGCAATATATAAGTGGTTTTTATTTTTTCTCTTTCAAACCCCACAAAATATTTTAATATAATTTAGTGTATCACTTGTCTTAAATTAGTGTCCAAGGAAAACAAAAATATCAACTTGAATAATAAGTCACTGGCGGAGATATTAATAGCAAGGTGTAACACCCTGTATCTTAAAAACAATATTATATTTCCGGTCCCATGTTTGTATGGACTTTTTTTCATGAAATACCAATGAAGTTAATTTGATTCCATTTATGCAGGACTGTGGCTTATATGAAGATATCCTTGCAGCCCTGCAAAGAGTTATTGATAATAGCAGCAGCTTAATTCTAAACATGGACAACAATCTGGCGGAGCATTATAATAATGTGGTGTGCAAATTTGTTGGAGGAAAACGAATTAATTTTTCCAAACGAGGATCATATGAAACACGGTGTGAAGCTGGTGCATTATCTTTCAACTCTCGTGGGGATTATTACCGAATTCTCCATAAAACAGCAGTTGGAACTAGTCTTCGGTTATACACTAAAAAGTATGTCCAGAAGTGTACAAAAATAAGACTATTAAATATAGAGAGGTCAAAAAAAAGTCTTATTTCGCAGAAAAAAAGTAAAACAGGCGAAACAATCCCTTCCTGACAAAGATTACGGCCCAGATGCTAACTATATACCTTTAGCGATGGATAGTGACATGTTTATCGCAAAAGAAAAGAATTTTTAGAATTACTAAAAAAAGTTCAGAGGAAATTAGAGATCGAAAAATCTACTGTTGGTCAGGCTTTTCCAATCCAAAATGGTTGCAGGAAAGATCTCTCTCTCCGAATTACGGCGTCAAACTTTGGCAAAATTTGTAAGATGATGCCGAAAACATCGCCATCCAAAACTATAACTACATTACTCTATGGAAATTTTATGGGAAATAATGCCACAAAATATGGTCATGACAGCGAGGCGCGGGCGGTTTTGGATTTCGAGAGCCGATATGGTCTGAAAATTACCTGCTGTGGATTATTTATTGGAGAAATGGAATATTACCTAGCAGTATGTCCTGACGGTTGTATTGGTATGGGTGATTTGGGATTTGGTGGAAGTAAAATGCCCTTATACCATTTCCAAAATTAGTACAATAGAAGGAATTACGACAAAAAAATTACGTTTGCCACATTGGTTGATGGGAACTTAAAACTGAAAAGAACGCACAACTATTATTATCAGGTACAAGGGCAGCTGGCTATAGCTGAAAAACAATCATGCTATTTTATAATTTGGAGTCCTCGAGTCCTTTTGGTATGTTTATTGAAAAGGTAAAGGTTTTAACTAAGATTGAATATATTTCGAAAAAGACCATATTTAACCAAATCACTATTGTAAAGTTTTTCTTCTTTGTATGTCATCCCTCTTATCCCAGCCAACCTAATGGTTTAATTTTTTTTAGATAAGTCGTGACGAAACCTTTTGGAATAAAAATATGCTACCGAAATTAAAAGCGTTTTATGAAAATTTTTTGTTACCAGAGTTGGTTGACCCATTTTTTCCAAGAGGTTTGCCAGTAAGGGAATGAAGTAATGTTGAAAATAAACAATTTTTGTGATTTTAAGTTTTTCTTTGTAAACGACATTATCAAAAATAGTTTACCAAATGTTTTCCAATATTTTTCTTATTTAAATTCTATATGAATACCTATACTGAAAACACCTTTAAATAATAATTAACCTTTGAAAAAACTGGTTTGCGTCAGAAATCCCGGATTTTAAAAAAGTTAATAGTTTATGTTTGTTTTCCTCACGCGCGTAGAAAAACAATAATTGTTCCTAACGCTTGCGGAAAACATTCATTCGCAGTCGAATGCTTCATGTTTCCGCACTTGGTAGGAAAATAGCTATTACGCACTTAGTATGTAGTACAAAAAAATTAAGAATATAGATTCTTTTACAGTGCGTAGAAGAAGTTTTTTCCGCACTCGTTAGAAAAATCCGTATTTTACACATCTCACACAGTGCGTAAAGACGGTACTTTACACACGGTAGTGCAAAATAGTTATTTATGCAACTAGTGTGTAACGAGTGCCTAAAAAACTTTTTCTATTTTGATATCATAAAGAAGTCTTTTCGATAAGCAAAGTAGTGTCGTAACTTTTTTTTTGTCCAAGTTGTTACCACAAGGTCATCTGTCAACGTCATTCACAATTTTAGAGATTTTGATTGATTGAAAGCAATTGTTTATTTTGTAATGTAGTGTTAGTCGGTTTTTCGATGAGTGCACAGTAAATTGACATTGACACCAAGCGTATATTCTTACGAGATTTAGTGGTGTCAGCATTATAATAAACATGTAAAATAGTAAAGCCATGAGAGCATATTATAATTTCAAAACAAAATGTTTTTTTCGGAATATATGACACCAAAATAGAAAAAAAATAGTATAAAATCTTTGTTTCATAATACATTTCATCACAGTCGCCCTTTAGAAAACTCGCGTTAGGCTTGTTTTCTAAATTAGAGCTTGTGTGATAAAATCACGTCTTATGAAACTTATTTTTATTATTTTTAAGCACCCTAAACTTTTTGCAAGGATTATTTTTCTACTTGCATGCGGAAAAACGTTTTTTACGCACGGCGTGCGGGAAGCTTACTTTCCCAATTCCCACACGCATCTGCGTGCATAAAAACGGGTTTTTTGTCACTTAAGTAGGAAAATTAAAACTAGTATCTATCCTATGATTCAATGAGAATTAATGGATGTTATTTATTGAGAATATGTAGATGCGAGCCGAGCCGTAGCCAAAGCCGAGGCGAGCAATTTATTCGAATTGAATAATCGCTATTATTGCTTATTGAACTCAACTAATACCCATTTTATGCATAAACTATAAGTAAAGTTATACTCTTCGAAAATGATCTTATTCTTATTATGTTTGTATTTTGTGTTCGTTGTCAAACTGCCAAACTCAAAATAGCAATAGGCAATTCTGCAATATTTTGTATAAATTACTCGCTCATTGCGAAAACTCTTCTAGCGGTTCGCGGCCAAATTTCGTCGAAACTCGAACGTGGTGATGCACACAGAGGACGGCGAGTGCCGAGCGGTATGCGATGTTGCCGAAAGTGCGAAACAGCGTGTCGACCGGCCGATGCCGAATCTGAGTTGGTCACGTGCTGACTAATGCTCTTAAAAGGGATTTGAGACGCGAAGGTAAAACCATGGAATATAAAATGTTCTCCAGTTTTTTTATGGCAGCGACACACATACACTATTACACTCCATGAGCGGTGTGTGTGTGCGGAAATGTTGACTGACATGGTTATAATTAAGGAGAAACAGATGTGCTGGGAGTGGGTTCCACAGTGATGTAGTCGCAGTGCACCAGACAAGGAGTCCTTTTAAAGCGATGTTCGAGGTGTTTCCAGTTGTGCGACGAATGGGTATGCTCTTGCCATCTGTCGTGACTGTCTGATAGGCGTTGTTGGGGGCGGGAACATGTGCCGTGAAAATATCTGTAAAACAGGAATATCTCGACCACATGTCTGCGGTGTTCCAGACTATCCAGATCCCTAGTCAACTCCGGGTTGCATATTTGTAAACACCAGACTTGCAGATCGTAATATAAATGTAGTTGTTTTTCATGCGTTGGGTTAGTTTTTGTTAGCTGCGCCACCGCAGATCTGTGAGCAATATTCTAAGCACTGTCTTATTTGCGTTTTGTAGAGCAAGATTAGCTGCTGCGGTGTATACAGTTTTCTGTTGCCAAATAGCGCACCAAGCTTCTGCGAGGCTGATTTTATGCTGTTGGCAACATGGTCATGCCATGACGTATTGCTGTTTACCGAGACACTCTGTAATCCGATTGACGAGGATGAAGGAATGGTCATTCCTGCCATAATGATGTCAGGCTCTGCCAACTGGCTTTCTTGGTAAACGTGGCTGCTTGGATTTTTGATGTATTGAACTGGACCAAATTTCTGTCGCCCCAAGTTGGAACTTTCTCCAGACCTTGTTAATTGTTATAATCTACTTCTATCTACGGTGATAAGTCTCAGTCGCTGGTAAAGGTTTTTCTGATCTAAATTGGGAGACAAGAGTACTGTCATCTGCAAAACTGTAAACAGGATAATTGGTTTCGGTCAGCAGGTCATTAATGTAGATGAGGAACAGCGTTGGTGAAAGTATTGTGCCTTGAGGCACGCCTGCATTAATGGTGAATGTGTCTGAGATGTGTCCATCAACTACAACAACTACTTAAGGAAACTGACAAGTCAAGAGTCTAGCTACACTAGATTGGATTTCGATTGCGAAGCTTCACGCATGATGAAACGTTGACTATTTCACTTCACGCATGGTCATCCGCTCGTTTCGCTCGCTAAGGGGGCGCAACTAACAAAAACTAACCCAAGGCATGCCCAAAATGAAGAAAAAACTTTACAAACAACCTTAAAAAAATGAAACTCGCCACTGACGGGTATTGAACCCGGGCCATCATATCACAAGCAAAGCGTACTAAGCACTGCGCCACCAGGCTTGCTGAAAGCAATTCACCAAAAATTTATAGTCTTTTGCCAAATGTGTCAAACACTCAGCATGCGCAAACCTTCGCAATCGAAATCTGGTGCAGCTAGACGCTTCTACTGGTAAGCCAGCTGCACAGAGATGTTGGCAGTATGAAGTACGGCAGTTTATTGAGCAGTCCG
The DNA here is from genome assembly GCA_016904865.1 of Pissodes strobi. Classification (NCBI taxonomy): domain Eukaryota; kingdom Metazoa; phylum Arthropoda; class Insecta; order Coleoptera; family Curculionidae; genus Pissodes; species Pissodes strobi. The sequence goes on along the minus strand of JAEQML010065240.1, from coordinate 1,334 downwards.
TCATGCCAAACTCTGACGAATGCCTTCGATATATCCAACGCAATCGCTCGAGATTCTCCCTTTTGTTCGGATTTTTTAAAAATTAAATTATGTCTACAAGTACCTAAATGCTATTTTTTTCTTTACAAAAGACTTATTTTTAAGTGCCCTATTATGATATGGACCTGGGTTATTATTTTGGAAAAATACCGCAGATGTAAATAAAACTTTTATTTCACGTTATTTTCTTTTATTGACCTTTACTTTTCTTTATTTTATATTATTTCCCTATATTTTTATTTCATTTTACCTTATTTGTATTTTAATCAACGGTTTTTTTTAGTAATTATACAGCTGTAAAAATAATCTTTTATCTGTGTTATCATCTGTATTATCAAAATTTAAAGTTTTCCCAAGATGTATTTATGTATTTTTGAAATCCTTCACATACCATACATCAGCTCTATCAAGAACGATTTTTATGTCTTATATCTACATACAAATTGGCGAGGATAAAAACTAAAATAATACAATTTTTATTTCTTCTAGGTAAATGTCAATGGTTCCGATACACATCCATTATGGACATACTTAAAACACAAACAGGGGGGCACTTTAGGTGATTTTATAAAATGGAACTTCACAAAATTTGTTGTTGATAAGCAAGGTCAAGTTGTTGAAAGACATGGTTCAACTACAAATCCAAAGGACATTAATTCGTTAGAGAAATACTTTTAGATGGTACTGTTAAGAAATAAGCTGCCTTTTTTAAAGCTATTTATGTCTTCTATTGTTACCTATGTTTAAATATATTTTTATATTTGTTACAATTTACAATTACAAATAAGCATTATGTTAATAATAGGCTAGTTTATTATCAAATATTGGTAGGTATGTTTCCGTATACTTTATTGTAGAGATGATTTTGATCACTTGGCAGCTGTTTAATACTAAACACATTTTATCTGTTTGTATGTTATTTTTATACAGGGCCGGGCATAAGTCAGTTAACCGATTTGCATACACAACAAAAATAAAATAAGAGCATACTGAAACATAGTTTATTGTTTGGTAATTATCATCCGAAAGTAATTGTGTTTTAAATGTTACATTTTGTGTTCAAATTGCTTGCCACCTTCCTAAATACAGGTACGACAACGCTTCTTTACAGTTTAACAGGTCTTGTCAAAGAATTCTGGGTGAGCCCGGAGAGCGTTAAATTCCTCTTCTATTCTTGTTTTCAAATGTTCAATATCACGCAAGGGGGTGGCAAACACTTTATTTTTGAGTACTCCTCACAAGCTAAAGTCACATAGCGTCAGGTCTGGAGACAGTGCTGGCCACTAAATTCTTCC
>JAEQML010065239.1:0-21203 GCA_016904865.1 Pissodes strobi | reverse complement strand
ATATATAGAAGCACCGAGGAAAATAATGAAGATATTTGTTTAACTAAAAATATTATTTTTAATGTAACTGAAATAGCTTAGTATTAGACTAGATTAGGTTTGGAAGAACAGAAGCAGAACATGAATCGTAACTCATCATCACTATATTTAGAAGAAGAATCTGTTATGAAGAAATGTTACAATGAAATAATGATTTTGAAATGAAAGAAAAAGTGAATAACGAATCTCTAAAATGAGCTATGTGACATATAGGTACAAACCTTAGGCTAATTATGCTGCTGCCCTGGCCACAAGAATGTCTACCACCCAAATAAAACAAAATATGAACAAATGAATGAAACTGTAGCTCGCAGCCGGCGAGGCGCGTGGCCACGTGCTTGTCCGCTAGGAATTTGCTCGCAGACCCGTTTTAATGATGGGGCCAGTGGAATAGCAAAACAACTACCTCTTTTTCAACTATATTCTCTAAGGTACTAACACAAATATTATTTGGGTGTTCCTACAAATAAGCATCAAGTCGAACTAGAACCTGCATCCGGTTACGAGATCTGAATAAAGGAATGTTTTCAAAATAATTGTCAAAATAAATTAGATAAAAAAACTGTGTAAATTTACTAATTACAAAAAATAAATTTTATATCTATGACAACTATATTGTTTCATGCATATTTTGATCCACTGCAAAATTAAAGGTTTTTGTGAATATTTACATTCGCAGATAACCTATTTTACAATTTGTCTTATCTTGTATATGAAAATAATGAATAAAAAAAGTTTTTAAATACAGCAGACTGATCATTTATTTCAAGTTTTGTGATGCGTTATGCAGATAAATGCCAGTGTTGCTTTGCACGTGACGTCGTCGCGTGGTAGCCCGTAGATGCGCATCGGCATACCATGTGTAAGTGTATCTTGAGAGGTACAATTTAACTGTATAAATGTCCATATTTTAAATGATATTTAATCAATTCTAGGAAGAAATCAAATAGTATATCACATAACCCAAGCTAGCCCTATCTGTTTCATTGTGTTCTAAATATTGATGATTAAAAATTGATATTTTGGAAAAATGATGGATCTAGAATCAAACCGGCTTGACAAATTGGATCAGACTTTCCCATCTTAGTGTTTAGCCTGCTATCTTTTGCAGCCATTTTTTGATTAGCCGGAAGTGACTTTCGGCTTCTTCCAAGTAAACCGAAAATCAATGGCATTATCGTCAAAAAATATATTACTAAGAACTAAAATAGGAGTGGATCTAAATTGACCCGTTTAGATCTAGTCTTCCAAAGTGTCGAAATTTTTCCCATGTTATATGAAATGCTCTAAAATTTTTCGTAAAAATGAAAACCTAAAGAATTTACATAGCATTGCATTAAAAATATATATTTTAAACTGTCACGCTTTTTGGACCGCCCAGTATATAAGTGAATATAAATAACTTTTGTTTAATCAGTTTTTCCTATTTGCTATAGAAATCTGTTATCTCCCCATACTAATGGACGACCCTGTACCTCCTAATCACAATCAACTTTGTTCGGCAACTTTGTTTGTTAACTGTTATTACATTTTATTTATTCTTGGCTGAATTTTTTAAAGATATGTTTAATGATGATAATATGGCATACGGTCTCCAGATAAAAAAAATGCATCGGCGTTTTTATGTAGGCAATATTTTTAAAAAGGATCAATACTGATCTACGCATTTTTAATAAAAAGAAATGAAACTGTAGTCAATACTCGTGCACCGGTCAGCATACAGGTACAATTATTCGTTTCTATAGAAATATGACCACGCTATTTACAACAAAATCAATAACAATATAAATTAATCCAAGATATTTCTTGCCACTGCTATCAAAATCAAATAATACCTTCCAATACCCAATCATCAAGATGCCAAACGTAAACCTCTATATTATAGTACAATCGTAATCGCACGCAGTGTTGATTAGTAGTGTTGGTAAATAATTTAGTCAAAAGTAGTGCAGCATTCAGTGCGTTAAAGACCGGCAAGCGCCATCTGGCGTCGTCGGCCAGTATTAAAAATACCTTTCTCTGCACAGGCCTGTCCCGGGGATTTTGGGTTTGGGGCCCAAGTGTAACAGGGACCGTTCAAGCACCACCCATTCAGTGTCGGGGTCGAAAAAGCTTCGAACACACATATAAACACGGTTACAGGGTGTTTTTTGATAAGCGACGGGGACAGGTGATAAAGGAAAATGTTTTGAAAGTATATCAGTATTAATTAGCATCAAAAAGGATGAACTCAATAAAGTACCTTTAATACGTCGAGAATTAAACGAAGCTATTCAGAAAAAAATATATATTTCTTCCGATTAGTTATACAATTTTCTAGCATCTAGCGCTTCAACGTCTAAAATTATAATAAAAAAATACCCATTCACATATCTTTTCTGATTCTCAATTAGCATCTAACCCTGAAAAAGGTTAGTCTTTATCAGGTATTGAGGTACATTGCAGGCTACAATTTTATGTTTTCACTGCTAAAAATTACGGACTAGAAAGGCTGTATCAGTTATTCTTGTTCTCTTGTCGTCAACACGGTGAACATCAAGCGGGTAAGAAAACATGCTTGAATTCAACTCGATGCCTTTAATCACTTACAAGTTTACATATTAGCATATGTTTTAGACATTTAAAATATTAATATTAGAATGTTGAATGTGGTGGTCGGAAAATTTTACGGCGAACTTTCATTTTAATATTAATATATAATTAGAGATTGAAACAAAAGAAAGTTAATGATTTGGGGTCAAGCGTTTATACTCCAAAACACTAGATACAAATTTAAATCAGTATTTTTACACTCAGGGCATATAGATTGTTTGAGTAGTATACTCTATTATAACAATAACAAGATGTTGCAAAGCGTCCAAAATTTTATGAGACAAAGTATATAGAGGATATAAATGATGAAAGGTAAATTACCCGTGATAAATTGAATGTAAATATTGGGTCGATGCATAAGTTCGTAGAGTTTTTGGTTTCCAAGACAAGACCGCATTGAAAAAGAAAATGATTGGGCATATATCAAAATATTTAAATGTCATACTATTGTTTAATAATTAAATAGTTTTTGAAATTGTGAATTTAATAAAAAATTGTATTAATTATTGGCTTCGTTTTATTTGAGTTAAGTCATCGGAAGCTGAACCATTGTTGCCTTTTACGGAGAGGACGCAATTGGGGAAGCTACAGCTCGAATATGGTTTTATCGATTTAAAGAATGCCATTTTGACATAAACGATACTCGACCTGCAGTGAAACCATCGGACTACGATATGGGTGCCGCAGTATGAATTCATTACAAAGCTACTAACTTATGCATCAACCGGATAGTTGTCCAAAAATGAATAAATGTCTAAGGAATAAGTTGACCATATCTTGAAATACGAATATTTTTATTCGTAACTATTCTTTCTTTTTTAATCGAACTATGGTTTAACAATGTCCTCGGCGTGGTTCAATGTTCGTCAAATACTAGGTATCTTACTATACCATTATATAACTTTAGTTGGCTTCGAACTGTTCGAAGTAGAGGCTTAACACATTCTTAAAAAAATTTTTTGATGGAGCGTCATTAGTCGACACATACATAAATCTTTGTTCCAGGTTTTATTGGAACTCCCAAAGAGGTTTAATGAACATTACAAAACTGAATAATTAAACCAAGTAGAAACGGTTTACTTATAATAGGATGCCCTACTCTAATAATCAAATGGGTTGATAGGTGGGAGCTTAGATTATTAGAAAAAAATGTATTTATTTATTATAAATTATGCTTGAAAATTAGATTCGTCATAATTATTAGTCGTGTTTCCATAATTGATTAGCTGCCCCGAATAACGTAATTGCAAAAATCCATTTTTACAGTAGAACGACAAAATGCTTTTAATTTGTTTTAAAAAGAGCATTTTATTGTTTAAACTTTAAATGAGTTGCAAAACCATTACTACAATGTTTTATAAGCAGTATAGTTACACACCTTTATGCCGCTAACATCACTGTTCTAAGCCTTTTGCGATTTGTGGAATAACGTTATATATTTCGCAGTGTCGCTTATAGACTATAAGTACCTATAGTTGTTTAAGAAATAAAAGTGCTTTTACATTAACATTATATTTATGTATGGGTGAACTCCGTTAAGTTAAGATTAATTTTCAACAGGTAAAGACATATAACATTGTTGTATTTCTCTGTCCTCTATGTATTTTGCCATAACAAGAAAATTGCCTTTTTAACTTTCTTCAGTGGAATTATATGTTCAAATACCAGAGGCAACAAGGTTGGAACAGGAACATGAGTAATCGGACGTGAAACCATATTTCTTCAGTAATTTTAAAGTTATTTGGTCTTTAATTTTGCTTTTCCAATCCACAGATATATCGAAAATCTGTCTGCTTCATTATTCTAACCATAAAAGGTTTACTATGTTGGGGTGTGGAACCTTCGGCAAAATGCACTAAAACGGAGTTTTATCCATAATACCGAAACAGAATTATTGCACTCGACGCGCGTTTCGCTAACCATGTTAGCATCACCAGGAGATTTAATCATCTCTTGATGATGCTAAAATGGTTAGCAAAACGCACGTCGAGCGCAATAATTCTGTTTCGGTATTGTGGATAAAACTCCGTTTTAGTTAATAAAAGGCTTTTTTGGTCGTGCGTTGACTATCTACTAATTACACCCACTGGAAAGGACTAAGAACTTTGGCAGTTTTCTGTCACATGGAAGAAAGCTATGTCCGCCGTACAAAAACTTTGTTTCATCTCACTGAAATATTCCCAAATGTTGTAGTAGAGTTCACATTTTAAAATTGTTATTTTAGCCTACACACTGGTCTGAACAATTAATTAATCAGTTTTTTAATTAAGTTTATACTAAAATATAGGCGAAATATACAGCAATTTTTGAAGATCCACGATTGGAAACTGTTTCGTCCTAAATATGCATTGTAGCTTCATTTGTAGCAACACCATTAATGCAAAAGTTATAATTTGAGAGCTGCCGTTGATAAAACACATTAACGTGGGTAAGTGTTGGGCAGAAAAGAACTTATTGCGAAAAAAAAACCGCATATATAGCTATATTATGACGTGGGTAATTTTTTGCTGGTTCTTTATCATTTTTCTGTATGCAGCTTCATTTTTCTAGGATGCAATATGTGCTCGGTTCCAATTTTCTTGAGCTCTTCTTCAATGCATTTATTAACTGCACATAAAATGAAACACATCTAGCACATGCATAACTCCTAGGAGCCCAAATCCACGCTTAAAATCCGAATTAAATATTTCTCTCTAGAATTGTAGACTGGCCTTCCATTTGGTTATTTTATTTAAAATAATTCGTACAGTTCGTTTATATTTATATTAGGAGGCAGATATTTTAGATTTCCATTCTTTTTTCGACTATAATGTCCTTCCTGTGCAGGAAAGGAGTTAATATATTCTCGGATTATGTTCTGATACCTCTCATATCATCTGTGCATACAACATCTTGTTTCATTTTATTTTGAGTCATTTGAATTGCACCTCATTTCAAACAAGCTTGAATTTCTCCACCAGCATGTCTAATAAAATATTTAAATGTGTACTGACGACGTCAGATATCTTCGGCGGTTGACAATACACAGCACAATACTTGAAAAATGTATCATTTGCAAACTTGTCTATATAATACACCATTTAAATTAAATAAACATTAAAATCACTAACAACGTTATTCTTTTACCTATCTCGGTGGTTGTTTTCCAGGATACCCTAGTTCATATATAGTTTATCGTATTGTTTTAACATTTTTCTTTTATTATTCTGCAAATTATCGAAATTTGTATTTTTTTACGCTTATATACAATGTTCATCCATTGTAGGCCAAGTTTATCGCTTTACAGCGCCACTTTTTGAACAAAACCTATACCAACGAAACGTGACATCGCTTCTATTAATTAGATCATATGCAACGTTATTCCAACTAAACTTCAATATTTAAAAATTCTCGCTTAAAACGTTTTTCGAGGTATTATTATTTATATTCCTTTGTACTGATGCGTATTAAATTGACTATCCTCCAAAATTAGTCCAAATCACCTGTTCGTATCGCTTATGTGGTAATAATTTAGTTTATCTAATTTCAATACATTTTATCTACACTATCAAGACAGTTCTTCTACTACTTAGGCATACTTTACTACCAATAATAAATTACCGTTAAGCAAGCGTTATTACAGCTTTACACGCTATCAAGAACTCAACAGGATTTACACAAAATACATTACATACGATACTAGATAACTGAGAGAGTATAACATCTACTAGATAAGTGAAAAAGTACATTTTTACATCAGGGTGCCTCGCCAAAAACTTTTCTACAAGGACTTTTTCAGATTTCCAAATATTTCCATTTAAAGTTTGACATTAGTGTAATTAGAACTAAATAACTTATATTATGTTATCTCAGTTTTTTTATTGCTGCTAATGTGTTTATCGATTAATGACAACTTGAGGTCGAGGCGGAAGTAACACTTCTCCGACTTTCGCACTGGACAAATTGTTTCTCCCGGTTATTGCTAAGGACTAATGACCATACTGTTTCAATAACTGGAAAAACTACCGGACTATTCGGCCAAAATGGTTGGGTGACCTTTTTTATTACGTCAAACTTTCAAAATATTTCTACCCAAAATTTCGAGAAAAAATTGTTAACAATAACATTATCTACAAAACAGTTTTTGGTGAACCACCTTATATATGTAACTACAATTACTTCAGTCAAAAATAAAAGAGATCCTTACAAATTATATTTATTTTGATTTACAGGCAGTTGTTTAAGTGCATTAGTTTGCTTATTAGTAAAAACTTCGTAACAAATAGCAAAGAGTTTCTATCTATGCGCTCACAATTATATAATTTAATTTAGGTTTTTAAAAAAGATTATGAATTTTCAGTGAACGTAACTTAGATTCGTTCTCTCAGAATTGAATCAATTTACACATGCGAGGTACCTATTATGATTTTGGTGGAAATTCATTTTAACAACAAACAAATAAAAATAGAGTTTGTTCTAATTTCCACTATATTTATTATTAAACGATAACAATTATTGTTTCATCACACATAGTTTGTAAGTACCATCCGTCAGAAGTCACTGTGTAATGAAATAACTCTTACGGTGTAATAATATAGTGGAAATTAGTACAATTACTACTATTAAATTGTTCTGCACCACCACTTATCAAAAGCTGACGATAATCTTAAAGCTGCTATACATCCATTATCGATTTCTTCACTTGCTTACTATCAAAGAAAAAGCCAAATACAAAAATCGCTAGAAACTGTCTTGATAATTTTATTTGATGTAACTCATGTTCCAATTTAAAATTATGTATTTATTTAAGAGTGTTCGAGATTAAGCGATTTATTAAACACAAATAAGCATTATTTAGTTAACAAGTTTTCAAACCATTTCTTTTATTGTGTGAGCCACAAAATCAATTTTTAAATAAAGTAATGCACAAGTAAGTCGATATTACTGGTTTCAATACTCTAAACTGGATACAAAACATATAACTTACCCTGCCGTGACAGGTTGTCTATTGATATCGACATTGTCAGGTTGTGAGTAATATTCTTTGGCTTGCTGAGGCTGGATGATGAGCTCACTACTAATGTGCGAGGGAGCTAAAAATACATATTTATTTCAACACAATAACTATAACAACATGTACGCAAGGGAAGCATTGCTTCCTCTAAATAACTAGGTATCACAAAACTCAATTTAAAAAAATATTATTAATAGTTCACCGACTTAACAAGCGCCAACTGTGACGGAAATAGATATAATACACACAATACAACACAAGTTGTGAGCGGTTTGTTACTAAATAAGCAGTATTAAAATTAAATCACTTTTTTACTACAAAGCGCAATTTCCACGATGGATACTACGCCGACGTGTGCAGCAGGCGCGGGTGATTTCCCGGTAAATACTGAAAAGGCCGGGACTGTACAGTTATGTAATTGTGTGATGTGTTGTTTAATAAATAAAGGGTTTTCTTCTCAGTTTTTGCGAAAAGACAAATATAATAAATACGGGTAGGCCAAAGCCCGAAATGAAACATCTTAGAACAAAATTTAAAACTTGCATCCGACAAGTTTGCAAAAAAAGATAGAAGAATACAACTACAATATATTGCTTCCCTTTTTTCCCACCCAAATTATATCTCTCATCTGGCGGTTTTCAGATGCGTCGAGACATGTTTAATAAGCATGATACTGTATCATGTGTGTCTATCAGTGCGGTCGTGTACTTCTGTGTCGATATATACGCTTTAGATCGATAAATAAAAGTTGTCGTTTTGAAGGTTAAGGATGGTGTCTAAAAAGTAAGTATCTAGAAGGCTTTGTTTATCTATTCAAAATGTTACGTTATATGTTATTCAATTCTTATAAGATGTAAGAAAATGCCTACGCAATTAAAATTTAAGATATTCTTCTGCAAGTTTTCTAAATTCGTGTGAAAACTTTAGTGTTTCATTAGTGGAACAGTGGGCATGGATGAGTCCACTAAAATTTTGGTATTTTCAGATACTATACCTCGGAAGAGTTAATCTTAATTTAGCTTGTCGAAGAAGAAGAAGATTTTTGGGAGGCTGATGCGCTGATGTCTTTATTACACCCTCCGAAGATGGTATTAACAGTGCTGAAGATAATGGTGACGAAGAAATAAACTTAGTGGTCCCCAGATAAGAGCTGGTGCTTCAGTAAAAGTGCGGAATCAAGGTAAATCATACAGAATATGTGAAGAGAGATGATGAAGAATCGGAGGGCAATCATTTAAATGTTTCAGAAGCTCAAAGTTAGACTCCTGTAGAAGAGGATACACAAGCAAAGAAAACCGAAAAATATAGTGAAAGTGATAGTGACGACGAAATGAACGTGATCTTGTCTGAAATAAAAAAATGCTTTTCCCTACCAACAGGAATTGGTCAAAGAAAATAGCCCTTAACCACACATTTCCACAGTTTACACCAGTACTAAAACTCTCCAAAATTCCCTTGAATCCTGTTGCCTACTTCGAATTTTTTTTTGTTGACTCTGTCTTTTAACAAACTATACAAGACAATATGCAGAGAGTGACAAGAATGATCACAATTTTACAATGACCCTGAGCGAGATGCGTTGCTTCGTAGCGATACTTTTACTCTCTGGTTACAGCATAGTGGCCAGATGGCGAATGTGGTGGGAAGTAGGATCAGAGATCAGAGCGTTGCAATGATACTGTTGTAAAGGCAATGCGACGAAACCGCTTTGAAGAAATGAAACGATATTTACATCTGACAACTCAGATTTTCCAAAGGACGTTAAATTTGGAAAAATGAGACCGCTAATAACACTGAATAAACGGTTTTTAGGTTGTTACGAATTTCAAGAGAGACTTATTTTGGTATACATGGCGCCAAATAATTTTTAAAGGGCAAACCTATAAGATATTGTGTATAAGATGTAGTGCTTGTGTGAGCCTTTAGGGTATCTTATGAAATTCGAACCTTATCAAGGGGCCACACCAAAAACAAACGATGACAAAACTAAAGCTGAGCTTGGTGTTGGAGGTTCAGTGTGATGAATCTCTTAAAAGACATGCCTAGAGATAAGACATTAAAAATGTATGGCGATAGATTCTTCAGATCTTTAAAACTAGCGCACGGACTTCAACAAACCGGCTACACTGGGACAATAAAATAATCGAAAAGTGTCAAATTACTTCAGTATAACTTATGGGAAGACAAAGCCGTGGCCATTATGACACAAAAATAATGTTACAATTACAAGTTGGAACGACAACCGTATAGTATTAACAATTAGTACCTGCGACACGGTTGGTCCAGAAAAAGAAGTAAAACGATGGGCGTCGGCTCAAAAGACGAAGGTCCCTATCATACAGCCTTTTGTTGTGTCACAATATAACAAGTTCATGGGAGGAGTGGACCGAATGGACGAAAATATCGATAATTATAGGATATCAATTAAATCCATAAATGGCCTTTGCTTTTTGTGTTGAAGGAAGTGTGCATAATGCTTGGCAGCTCTATAGAAAAGGAGAAGGGACGAAGCTAGATTATTTAGCCTTTCGTCGAATAATTGTTCAAGTTTTCCTTCAGAAGTATGGGTGTCCACCTACTGGAGGGGATCGTTCTATGACCCCTAAACCATTATCTGCAAGAGCGGCCGATCAGGTTATATACGACCAAAGTGGACATTGGATCGTCAATGATACAAAACAAAATAGATGCGCTCTTTGTAAGAAAAACCCTAAAATGCAATTTGAACTTCCATGTTTCCTGTTTTGTGCAGTTTCACAGCAAATAAAATGTCTTATTACAAAATATTTTTCTAAATATATTTTTGTTTAAAAACATTATGGTGTCATTCACTCCCACTGTTCCATTGGATAAGCTTCAAAAATTAAAGTTACAAGAAAAAAAATTTTTTAGGTATTTTTTTGCTTCAGCATACGTCTTAGACAAGGAAAATAGTGCTTTAAACAGAGAAATTTGAAATTAAATAAATCGGGCATAAACGGTTAGAGGTTAGTATTGTTTTCGAATAAATTATTCAATAGTAAACAATTAAAAAACGGTAGGCATATAATGTAATTTTTTTATAGAATGATGAATTGTTTTCGTCTCAAGTTTTCACGCAAACATTTCGCTAAAACCATACACTCCTGAAATAAATATGTCAAGACCCCATTGCTTTAATCGACTAATCCTGCCAACACTAAAATACTCTAATACACATAGTACATAGTACCAGGCTAAACCTTATTGATCCGTATGCTTATGCTTATCTATAGGAACAACACCCAAATATTTGATTTACCATGTAGTAAACTACTACTACAGATGATATTAGCAGTGGCGGCTCGTGACAATAAGAACTGGTGAATCAAATTTAATTACCTCCTCCCCCCACTCCAGCGAAAGTACCTAGTACCAAATTTTATTTACATAATTTTACTTACAAACAGATTTTAAGAGGAAAAAAACACACCGGATCATAAACGGGAAAATGTTAAGTCATTTTTATTTAGTTCTATTATCGAAAACCGAACCGAAAACCAACAACAAATATAAATTTCAAAAGTAATGCACGCAGCTATACGCAAATGCAACGTCGCAACCACTGTTAAACACGAATTAAAAACACCCGATTCGGAAATGAATCTTGCTTTCGAGGTGGGTCATTCCCATAAGCGCTTATCTATAATATGCAGACAATATGGTGCGTTGTCATGGCAACCACCGTTAACAACTGCATCGTTATAAACCACAACGGGAGTTGATTCAATCAAGGCGAAAGGCGATTCGACATGGAATGGAAATAAACTTAAATATTCTGATTTTATCTTCTATTCATAGCGACTGAACAACTCAACATTTTATAATTTTATGTTAATTTGTTTATGATTTAAGTTAACATACTATGTTTTAGTGATTGTAACTGAAAAATAGTATAAGATGGAAAAATCTAAGGTGAATCATCTGAATCGATGGTGTATTAAGCAAGCCGCCACTGGATATTAGGGAACCAAGAATATCATTATTTTCTGCAAACTTTCTGGGCAGTCATTATAATGACCTTATTCTTTTAACAACAGATTAGTAATATCAAGAACCATCTAAAATGCTTAATTAAACTAATGAGTTGGACGATAGGTCTAGCCTTTGCGATGTTCGCCAATCATGTATCTGGGCAAAATAATAAAAAAGTATAATCTTTACTTTATATGTTTGAAAACAAACATAAAATTTGTGATGTTGATGATTAAATCTCTTGATGATGCTAACATGCATGGTTAGCGAAGCTCACGTCGAGCGCAACAAATCTGCGCATTTTGCCATAAGTTTCAAACTTCAACTTAGTAAACACAAATAATTAATCCCAAACCGCCAATTCTTACATTGTTTGACAACCGTGCCAAAACGTATTTGTCAGCAGAGATTCTTAATTATTAGTTAAAAGTTTTGAGAAATCACTTCAATCTTAATTTAATATTTAATTACTTAGCTGGATTTGAAAATATCGAATTTGCCTATTTTCAAAAACAAATTTTCGCTAACTCAAAAATATCCCTTGTCCCATTCATTGTCCCTTTGGGTTTTGTCTGTATTTTTGAAATGGAACACCCAGTGTATAATGGAAAAAAAAGAAAAAATGATTTCACATCAATCATCTAACAATATGAAGACCAATATTCAATACAACATAGTTTTATCCACAATATCGAAATAGAATTTTTGCATTCGACGCGCGTTTCGTTAAAAACCATGAGATGGTTAAAACTAAACTTAGGATAAAATAAAGTTAGGCACACTGTAGCCTAACTTTACTTTATCCTAACTATTGGCTTAATCAAGCCGCAAGCGAAACCAAAAATTACCAATCCTGGGATCCTGTTATTCACGATCAATCAACCAATACAATGGAATATTCGGAATAGGCCTTCTATCTCTATTTAAACTATTCTTACATTTAATAATTGCCATACTTTCGTATGTGTCTAAAACGTCCTGACAGATATACTATGAATGAATACATTTAAAAATTTTAATTGTTATTCTATGATTATTGTTAAAAGCAACATTTGAGTGATCTATTCTACCATACTTTAAATGAGCAGCGTGTTCTTTGAATTTCGTTTGTATGGATCTTCTAGTTTGGACCACCCAATAATTTCTTAACGTTAAACTATATTTGATATACTAATTTTCAACCTACATTCTTAAAATCCTTTTGGAACCCTCTAGTATACTGAGAATTACATGGTATCGAAACATATTTTGTTTTTTCAACCTGATTAACGAGAGAAGTGGAATCACGAATGGCCTTTCTAAATGCATGGTTGTTGATTAGTTTATCTATTAGGTGAGTATTGAAATCATTAACTTTGGTTATTTTCTTAATTTCCTTCTCATTATTAAATATTTCTTTACTGAGAGGAAAGTTGTGTTGTTCGCAGTGGAAGGAGTATAGTTGGTGGCAGTATTTTTTTCTATAAATATCAAATTCTAGTGTGTTTTTATCATTACTAAAGTATCAAAAAATGATAGTTGGCCATTGATTTCGACTTAATAAGTAAATTTATTGGTTGGGAAACGGCTGTTTAGTTTTGTTATAAAATTTTGGCAGTTTTGTGTCGAAAATCGCCAAAATGTCATCCACATACCTGTATCATACCCTTGGAAATAGTCGAACTCTAGATTGATTTCGTTTTTAAATTTACTCATGAAAAGATTAACTAAGTACGACGATAAACAGTTGCCCATTGCCGTACCCTTAAGTTGATGTAATAGTTATTTTTATATTGAAAATAAGTTTGGTTAAAGTTAAATAGTCTTGTGTTATTTGGTTATCAAAACTATTCATCTTAAGTAATTCACCAAGGTATTGGAAGGTCTGTGGGATTGGTACACTAGGAAACAAGCTAGCATTAAACGAGATTAAAACTTCACCTTCCTTAAACTTCGTACCTTCAGTTTTGTTATGAATTATAAGCAATGTAGTACCTCTGAATTATGTTGTTTTATAGGTAAACTCTCAAACTGGTTTGTAACATTCTCAATCTGGTTTTCAAATTTCATATTAAAAATTAACTTAAATTTGGTTCATATTAGGTACATTTGATATGTGTTTTCGTTGCCAAGTAATGTTTTCGAATATTTAATCGAATTTCGACATCACTGCGGCATCTATCAGTTATACTGTTAAATGCAGTAAATATATAGTCTGATACCTGCTTTAACATTCTGGACCCGGGACCGTAATTCATACAGCATCCGTGGTACTACTTCGTTGACTTTTTGTACTAGAATTAATATTAGAGTTTATTAATTTTTTTTAATTATTCTTGATTATGGTTCGTATAGACGTTAGTCAGTTCGGGTAGGATCATCAATTGTTTCTTTTCTTATTTGGTCTCGAAATACGTATTTAAATGTGCAAAATTTCACGCAACACAGTGCGAGTTTAGTACTAGTGAGTTTAGTACGTTTTTGAAGATCGAGATGGATCGGCCACGGCGATGTTACTTATTTACAGTCATTTGGTAGGAATGGTTGATAGCTCCGTAACTGTAAATTTACAGCCGATCTTCATGGGATTTTGAGCCAAATCTACATAAATGGGTGCTTGTATACCTTATCTTTAGTTACCTGTATGTATTTTTGATGAATTAGTTACAACAAGGAACCTAATTTTCTTCATCGAAGGATTTTTACCTACAGGACTATAGATAGGCACATGGAATAGAGGTTCCACACACCTATAAAACCCTCTTTAGTAACCTAACACCTTGAATTGAGGGTTTTTTTCTTCTTCCTATCTTTCTTCTTCCACCCTTACTAGCTGTTTGCTAGCTTGGTGCTTGTGGTGCTCATCATTTTCGCACCTTACAAAACCAACCACTAGTGAGAAGTATTCAGTTGATACTGCGGTGTAGCTCCAATTATACATCCACCATAGTCTACGTTGGATAGTTGTTGAGACCTGGGCACGTGGTAGCATCTGTGCTGGTTTGAAAGCCAAAAGATACAGATAAGCCTAACCTATTTTATTTCCATTACATCGTACGTTAACATCCTAATTTAATAATTATTTTTTTATTTTTAGTAAATTAATAACTGCATTCTTATTAAATATTCTGATTCGTAATTATTGTAACTACGGTTTATAGATTTAAATGAATAATTCTTTATAGCAATTAGTTTTTTTATGACACGTAAAGCCTGTGTAGTTTGTATATGTCATACTGACTCAGGTAAATATCTGATATTGCCACTTAACGATTCGTGATCACGACTTGGTAGGTTTACTGAGCTTTAAGTTTTTATTTTAATGTGTAACCTGTATCTATATTTAATATTAACATGTTGGAATAGCTACTAGCCTTAACAGCTTATATGTTAGAGTGTATAGATTTCTTTTATTTTCAAACCGTCTAATTTGCATTTTAGTTACAGCTTTGCTTTATGGATTTTTGCTAGCATTATTTAATAATTAATAATAATTAATAATCCGTACTCAATTGAATATAATGGCTCTCTACTGGCATTTAATATAGGGGGCATTACGTAGATTATTTTGTTTTTACTTATTTTAATTTAATTCCACCATAATTACCTTATTGTCTAAACCTACCTTAACTTTTTTTTAAATTTAGTATGGCTTACCTATCATTTACTTTATTTGTAATTGTCATTGAGGTGAGCTGACATTATTTGATTGATATTCTTTACTAATTAATTTGTTAATTAATATCATTATTGATTTAACTTTATTTGATTTGTTGATTGAATACCTTGAATTAAATTCACATTATTTAATGATTAGTTGGTGATTTGCTTCACTAATTAAGCTGTTAATTAGTTTCACTGAACTAATTTCTCATTATTCGGTTAATAGTTGGTGATTTACTTCCCTAATTACTCTGTTAATTAATTTAATTGAATTTATTTTACACTAATTAACTTCATTTATTAATTTGTTATTTGATCTCATTATATTGATGCCTGCACTAAATTAATTTAGGGATTAATTATTTTTTTTTATTTCATAATTTACTTTATTAACTAATTTCTTATTTGATTTCACTAAATTAATTCCTTAATTAATTTCAGTGATTCGTCGTTTTGATTGGAATACTTAATTAAACCTTGAATACTGAATAACTTTAGTATAATGCAGTATTATGTCGGAAAACTGAACTCGGCGTATGGTTATTAGTGAATTGTTCTATTTCATTTGCTTTTTACTGTTTAAATTTATTGCAATATAATTACTTCGTTATCATAAACTAACTTAGTTTGTTTTGTATGTTAGCTTTCACCGCATATTTAACTACCAGAAAGCTTCAATAGCAGGATACCTGATCTTTATATTAACAACATTATCAATAAACGTGGACATTGTTTTAAATTTTTTTTTTGTTGCCTAATACCTCATTACTTACTTGCAAACTTATTCAAACATTTACTTATTTATTGAGGAGTGGTACGTAGCACATTATAGGCAGTTTGCTTTTCGACTGGTAGAGAGCTGTCGGCGCCCTTAACCGAACCTATCTCTCACTGAGCAGCAGGATTTGCATACTCTCCTAACTGCCTCTTCTTATATAACTAATTTCTATCTACTGTCCTTGAACTTATTTGATTTTTTTTATTGTTCATATATTTCAGTATTATTTTATATCGACTATAACCTTACTCTCTGCTATTAAACAGAGAACGAGTGTGGCCAAAATGTGCCACACTCTTTCTCTGTTTAATAGCAGAGAGTAAAGTTTTAGTTTCTATAAACTAATATTAAAATAATATGAACAATAAAAAAACCACTTGGATATATAAGTTGGTGATCCTATTGCCGAGACTATGGGACTCATTGCGTTCCCAGGTATGTGAATCTTGGGAAGACAATATAGTCTCGGCATAACAGGATTGCTCCCTGATAATTTGTATTTAATTTGGTCAGAAATAAGGTTGTTACATTTCTTCAAAGTCTTTAACTTCCGCTACCATCTTAGCTAACTGTATTCAATTAAATTATCAACTGTTTGAAAATATTCGCTTCTGCCCAATATAACTGTTACCTTTGTCAGCTTTTGGATAGAAAACATCTATTGATTATACTTTTTCCTCTTCCAGGTCGACTTTTTATTATTATTAATTACGATTTTTGAGATTTGATTTCTGCAGGTCTCTGTAACAAATCCTTTAATAGTCAGTAAGATATTAAATAGGGCTTTCTATATTTCCTATGATATCAGGTAAGTTATCATTTGGAGGAGGTAATGCAGAATTCAGACCTTTATTTAAAAGATCCAATTCGGCTTTATTAAAAGATCGAAAAAATCGAGATTCCACAATGTTTAGGACTGAGAACTATTAGAATTAACTACGTGCAATTTCGAAATTAGTCAAGAGTTTCACTATTTTCCAAGGGTATGGGTACAGGTATGTGGATGACATTTTCGCGATGTTCGACACAAAAACTGTCAATATCAAAGATTTTATAACAAAATCAGAGAGAAAAATACTACCCGTTTTTGGTGACCTTGACTTTGCTCCGTTGACAACAATACCACTAAGTATCAGGTGAAAAAAAAGATTAAGCTAATGACAATGACATCTGATCACCTGAAATCGGCTGATGGTGTTTTGATTTTGACAATTATACCCTAGGTGCTTGGACATGCGCACACAAAATCGACTGACAGGCTGTCGTCTCTCCTTTTAAGATTTTTTCCTCTCTGACAAAACTAACCAGCCGTTTCCCCACCATTAAATTTATTTATGAAATCGAGAATAATGGCCAACTAATATTTTTGGATAGTTTGGTAATGAGGAATCATGAGGAATGATAATAACACTAGAATTTAACATTTGTAGAAAAAATACGGCCTCTAACCATTACCTCCTATAACTAGGCCAACTAGCTAATATTAAAATTAGCAGTGACGTCATCCTAAGCGGTCAATACTTTTTTGCCATAAGAAAAGCATACAGAGGAGCCAAGAGGAGCCCAGTAAAAGTATTGATTATTTTATCGCGCCTACTTGCGTATTTAACGTTGATTGCCACGTTGGGCCACTGGAATGTCAATTTCCATCCGGCATCTTCGATATATTCTGTATCCAGGGCTGGCGGATTGGGCGCTTTATCACAATTTGGGCTATTTCTCACTGTAGTTTGCCACAAATAATTTTTCAAAGAAACGTAAAATATTTGTCTTGGATTACAATTAACAATATATTAGATACTTAATGTAAATTTTGCTTTGTACATTATATTATAATTATATTAAATATAAATAAATATTTAAAATCCGAAAAGCAAATATATAAAAACCAGAAAGTGAAGCATAACGGAATCAAAACCTTTAAGAAAATAAACGTTGCTAACAATAACCTAATTATTTTGTATAAATACTTAGTTAGTTCCATTTAAAAACATAATTTCAAATGTCATTCAACATATGCTGTAAAAAAAAGTCCAACTAAATATACGTTAAATAGTTTACATCCCAAATAATGTATGAAACTAACTCTAAATCTGGCAACACTGCCTCCTGTCAGTTGGCGTACTTTCGACGTTCGACTAGCTTCTTAATTAATGTTCTGTTCGATTTTGATTGATTTTCTGTTAATTTCTTTATAATATCAGTACTTTAGTGTGTTTAAATTTATGTGAACAATGCCGTCCAGATGCTATGCACCAGGCTGCGGTGGAGACTAGCCGAAAGGACCTAAAGTTCATGTTTTAGCTTTCCAAAATATTTGGACTTAAGACCTGTTGCTTTCGTGTAATAAGAGTTTATTTTGTGCTCGCCGACCGGCCGGTCCATTGTGTACAGCAAGTTTATAAAATTTCTGCCTGTTAGCTAATTTTGGGGTAAGTGATATTTAGTGTAAACATGCCTCATAAAGGCTGTAATGCAATGTTTGCTATATACCCTCAGTGGTCAAAAAACTTCATGAACTAAAACGAGACAAAATATTAAAACATGGGTATTCCCTTAGTTTAAAGGCTCTTTATCCATCATCTATAGAAAGGCAAAATGTTAAATTAGCTCTTAAAATATTGAATCATTTTATTATAGAGGCTCTGAAAGGTTTTCTTAATAATGTGTCACATTCACAAGACACAGCAGAGCATCTGAAATGCCAGTAATCACTTATTTAAGTGGATATTGCGGTAACATTGTTTTAAAAAAAATTAAGTAGTAAATTTTGCAAAGAAAATTTAACTTTAAATGAACCTTGTGTTGTAGAAGATTCTTACAATTTAATTAATTAATTTAAGTCGTCGGGCTCTTTTATATCCTCGTGAACAAGTAGTGGACGTAGTTTCAACAGCCTATATTATATTTAAAAAACTGATTAATGAGTTCGAAGACATATTTTTAGATATTTACAATAAAAAGTCTTTTCTTTGTGAGCTGTTGTTAAATTATCTAAATCAAAACAGCCTTTTGACTCCTTTTGAAAATTGTAAAAATCACCTACAAATTGATGTTTCAAAAATTTTTCTTTGCAGCATTTGAAATACACTTCTTTCTTAATAATTATTGTTCTAAACATAATCATAATCTTTTGGGTAAAAAGAAAAAAAGGAAACTCGAGACTTTAAATAAATAAATATCAGACCCCAGTAATATACCAAATCTAACATAAAAAGTAATAATCTGGAACCTGTATAAAGCTTTCATGTTTTATCATAAATATTTGAAGAATGGAGAAAACCGAGGAGAAAACACCCTACCAAATTTGACATTACTATTACCTATTATGACACCTTTATACCTATAGTGACATTATTTTATCACCTATCTATTAAATAGATTGGTGGTAACTAGTTACAGTTTATCAAAATAGATTCTATTTTGATAAACTGGATATTCAAAGGTTTTTGCTTTGAAATTTCGTTTTCCTTTAACAAAAATCGAATGAGGCACTTCTAAAGGCTAAGTTCATGACTCGTAGACTTGTTTTAACCGGAAGCCCTTAAATATTATTTATATATGCAGAAAAAGGTAAGTAAACTGCAATAAAATTTTTGATTTAAATAAAATTAGTAATACACATTATCAGTCATAATAGTCGTGCTTAAAGTAATATCAGTTTGTAGGAGGTATTGTATTAGGCCAATTACGTTTCAGACTACATATAAAAAAAGTTAAATTTACAAAACACAAGTTTTTGTTATATTTTTTCGAGATTTTAATGTCTACTTAACTGTGAAATTTTAAAAGAAATTGCACATTTCAACATACGCCTGTAAATAAGTTAAGACCACACGACGTAAGCCGTCAGGCCTAGTTATAGGAGGTAATGCTCTAACCGATATACTTCTAATGACTCCTTCCATTGCGACCAACACAAATTGGTCAGCTTTCATTTTTAGTACACTGTGTGGTGTGGTCAACTTTCCTCTCAGTAGAGAAAGTTCTAATAATCAGGAGGCAATTAAGGAAATAAGAAAAGCTAATTATTTCAATACCAACTTAATAGATAAACTAATTAACAAGCACGCCTTTAGAAAGACCATTCCGTGATTCCAATTGTCTCGTTAATCAGGTTGAAAATACAAAATATGTTTCGATAACATAATATAATCCTCATAAGTTTTGAGGACGTAGGTTTAAAATTAGTATAACAAACTCAGTTTAAGGTTAAGAAATTATTGGGCGGTCAAAAGGACAAAGCTGAAGCATTGGAAAAAAGTGTAACCAAATATATGTTGGGCAAACTACAAAGGAGATTCAAAGAGCACATAGTATGCAGAGTATATTTTAAAAAAGTCATAAAATAGCAATTAAACATTTAAAATTAATTCATATTATATCTGGCAGGATATTATTAGACTCATACGTATGGAAATTATCTCGGAAATTATTAAACGTAAGAATAGTTTAAATAGAGATAAAGGGCTTATCCCCTATAGTCCATTGTATTTATTGATCGAGCGTGACTAACAGGATCCCAGAATAGGATCTTTTTGGTGTCACTTGCTTATCCAAATAGTTAGTATAAAAATATAGAGTTAGGCAGATTGTAAGTTTAGTTTTAATCATCTCCTGATGATGCTAACATAGTTGTTAGCGAAACGCGCGTCGAACGCGAATATTCTGCTACGGTATTGTGGATGTGTGTTGTAATGCATTTTGCCGAAGGTTCCAAACTCCAACTTAGTTAAAAAAAACCTATCAAATTTAAATTATTCTCAAAAAATAAAATATTGTTGTTTTTTATTTTCGTTTATACGTCAGTGTCGTGGCGATGTGCTAGCCAAACGAGATTGCCGAGCTAATTAAATTAATTAATATATTTAAGTAAAAGTGCCTTACCCAACGAATTTCTGTTATATTCACTTTTCTCATCATGAGTGACGTCCATCCGCATGGAGTCGTCTCCCAAAGACTTCATATCGTCTACAGTCATGTATTTATATTGTTGCTGATCGCCCAAAAGCGGATCTTCACCTAAACAGAAATACGAAAACCGAAACTAAAATAAATTCGCATTTTTTTTTTCAATAAAACTCAACATTTACATCAAATACAAAATAGTTTCAATATACAATAAAACAATATGATGTGGGAGCTGGGAGCAACTTAAAAACACAT